>MVGC01000332.1:0-27432 GCA_003589665.1 Aspergillus sclerotialis | reverse complement strand
ACTAGTAACATGTATTTCATAATTGATATACAACTAGTTTAGGTAGACATGGTAGCATTCTGCCATGATAACTTCTTGCCCAGGTTTAGTTGGGTTCAAATTAGACCTGGCCTAGACTGCGGACATCATTGTCTTGGAACTGCCGTGTGGCAACAAGCCAATGTAGAGCTGGAATAACCGGATGTTGAGGAGTAATTGGGGTCGTTATATCCATAATATGCGCTGGCTCCATTTTCCAGCATATACTATATTACAAGCAATTACACGAGGCTGAAGATAGGTACCATGATAATGGAAAGGCCCTTTCGCACGCACTTGTAGTGGTTCTTATTCAGCATCGATTTGCTTTGCGAATTTTGTGGACTACTTTGCGAGGGTGGATTTTCTTAGGTCCTGCCGTTGCCCTTGTTCGGTTCGTAAGAGCTGATAACGACGGAGTTGGTATTAGTGTAGTGGCTCGGGAATTAACTCAATGGGCTATGTCTTATGTACGGCCTAGATATAAACTTGTTAAAGCAAAAAAGGAAATCCAGTATGCAGCCGTAACTCATGAGTAGGTTGACTTTTCTCCGTACCCACTCACATAATCGGATTCGTTTAGGGCGGCAATAAAGGTAAAAGCATTGGTGAAACCTTCGGGAGATAGTATGCGTTTTAGAAGCGATGATAGAGGCATAGCGATTAAGAAAAAGGATTGTTGGCTCATAATCTTCTATTCGATTAGCTCATCCTGTTTTGTATGGACTTTATATGGGCTTACCGATAATTTTAGAGGATATCAGATAGGCTTTCGTACACCGTGCTATCTCCGCGTTAATAAGGCCCCAATCGGCCCTGGTGTTTCCAACATAGACCTTCTGATTACTGAAGCGATGATTTGATGACAAAGGAAAGAAATAGCTACCACGGAAGAGATAGCATTGATGACTCTAGTAGGTGTCTGTAATGAAACTGATAACACTAAAAAAAGGAATGGAAATGAATTAATTAGTTGAGAATGATGAAGAAGGTGATGTGGGCTATATAAAGGAAGTGGAAACTGACTAAGTAAAAGTCCCTGATAGATATAGATGTGTTACAAACCTAGGCCACCACGACTGTATAGATTCAAGTCGTCGATACACATCGCGAAATTTGTTGCTTATTTCGTGAAGCGCCTTGCACCTTGGCATTGTCTTCCTTAATTTTAGCAATGTCAGAATCCATCCGGTCTAGTTGATACCCAAGGAGCAATTTGAGCAATCGATAATGGTAATGGCCGATTTACATTCTACATTTAGTTGACGAAGGGCAATCCATGATATGAATCAACATAGCCATTCTTCTAAAAACCACAAGAATGTAGTGCCATGTTCTAATAAATTGATAACGTTAAAATGTACTGTATATATACATAGACAAGAAAATTATAGAAAGCTGATATGAACGAATTGAAAAGAAAGGAATCCGTTGCTACGGGGCGTTCTTAAGCCCAAGGGGCGTCTTCGCGGGCAGCAGTATAAGCAATGTCACTGTGATCAGCGATCCAACCAAGAATATGTTGCGCAGCATCCAGAGTCTTCTCGCTATCCTCATACTCCTCCATACCATACCCATAGACTATGCCATCAAGTCCAGCATCCAGCATGTCATTGGTTCTGTCACCATCGTAATCAGAATGTCCAACTGTCCAGCCAAAGACCTTTCCAAGCTTGCCGTCATCTCTTGCCTGGACAGCCTTGACCAGGTTGGGGCAAACCTCATCACCATCCGCACTTTCGCACTTTCCAAATTCCGGGGCACCATTACGGGCATCAAGGTACGCGTTTCCATAGTCAATGATTCTCTTGCCTTCTGGGATGGCCCCACCGTAGTCGTCGTACGCCTTCAACACATCGTCTGTCTGGCCAGTAATGCGTACTGCCGTATCGTCATCCAGATTCTGAGTAATATATTCAAAACCAGAGCCAGAGGCATCATCAGGTGTCGTGATACCATATACAACCCTGATGCCCTTGGATGTCACCAAGTCCCTTGCCATGTCGACTAGTGTTCCCATACCACATCCTTCCTCGTCTGGTTCGCAGTAGTTCGGAGTCTTGATATCGAACATAACAAAAGCAATATTCTGGTCGTCCGCGCTTGCCTTGTCACCAATAGCTTTCAACAAGACATCTGCTGGGTCCCCAAAACTTTTTCCGTCTCCGTTATGATCCATCCACCATCGCGATGTGTCCGCTGGATCGTCGCCTTCGCCCTTATCACCCTTGCGCCATGCGGTCAAATCCACCTCAAGTGCACTGGGTTTATCGTAAAGTGCATCTTCGAGAGCGCCGACTGTGAGAATCTTGTGGGCAATGGAAAAAACTGGCCGTTTGTCGGCACGAGTCTCCAATGGTGCGGCATTAGCCAAGAAGGCTCCGAGGAGCATGGACGCTGGGTACAGAAGATGAAGATGCATGTTTAGTGCCGGCCTTTTGGTCCTATAATGATTCTGTTCGCGCCGTAATTAGCCAATATAATCTTGCTGATCGGTAAGGAAATGAGAAGCAAAAGTGCGAAGCACTTACCGTAGGACGATATTTTTTATCGTTTACTCTTGAAAATATCTTCTAATGGACGGTTATACCGACCTTCTTATATCTACTTGTAATACACATTTTCCTGATCTCCAAATTCAAAACACTTTGATCCTGAAGGATTCAATCCTACAAGAATCCACTGTTGTTGTCGAGAAATCAATCACAAAGTCCCCTGCTAGAGTATCAGATTGTCCAAAACATTTGGGTTAAGATATTCAGACGATCATCATAATATCTCAGCAACATGAGGCAATGCCGATGCAGATTGTTGGTGCCTTATAATCGACATAAAGTATTGTACGCATTCTTTGAAAACAGTAACTAATTCTGTCAGGGTTATATATCCGATTATATGGAGCCATTACTTAGACCTAATTATCCTATAAACCATGATTCTATCTATACCTAGCCAAAAGCTCTCGCATCAGCCCTCGGCGCCGTTTTGGCTTTCTCTCCGCTGTTCATTTCGATGCACTATCCCTGAACTGGCCCCCAAGTCCACCACGGGGCGAAACCCACTCGGGCGGGATTGGCCCCTTCTCTTGGCTATGAAGATTATGGAATTATGGAATGCCAAGTCGTCTGCGTTATGGCCAAGAGCAGTGCCTCATTTCTAACAATATGCAGGAACTCCCGTCCCTGCCGGTGTCAGCCTTGTATCTCTCGCCCGTCGACCATCGCTATTCTCTCCCTCCGGTCCTTCGTATCAAGTTTAGGATGTAAATCTAAGGCTGACTCGCCGGATTCTCAAGGATCGAATATATTTTGACCACCTTTTATTTGATATCATAGAACGCGATATGACTATTACTGGACCTTAAAACGATCTACTTGAACTCGCCACAAACACATTCTCTCATAGCACAGCCAGACTCTAATACCGCTACCTAGGGTGCTATGGCATATTCATGAGAATGCTGAAAGCGATGGTCAGTAAATTGCCTGCCACCTACCCATGTGTATTCCGGTATAAATCGCGAACGGGGGTATTTGCAGTCATCCCACAGTCTATTAGAGGTGACCGATATTATTATACCCATAATATATCCGCCACTAGGGCGAGTTGGATGCTTTGATTATTTAGGATGATGTATCCCTGTTGATAGAGAATGTGGGTGTAAATGTGTCCGTCCGGTGGAAGTCTGGATTAGCATACGGCGTACATAGGTATAATCGTCTCATCCGGATCTTTGTCTTCTCGCTCGTCATGGTAGGTGAGTCTCATCATACACGGCTCGTAGCACACCTAATAGACGTTTTATCTAGGATAGGTTTAACCGGTTGTAAGGGTGAGGGTGGATTCGGAATTTCGGGGGGACAAGATTGGTGGAGAATAAGGGAACTCTTTAGTTTTGCTATATATGTGACGGCTGGTTTTCTTTAAGTAGGCGTCTTTTAGTGAGAAAGGAGGATGCGTTAGACCATAGGTTTCACTAGATAGTTCAGATATCCGTGTGGGACTATCAAGTGGCTGATATAAAAATAGGAGAAACACAAGTAATGATCGTATAAGTTAGCTGGTGCAGTGAACTCTGATTTAAAGCAGAGCAAAGCTCTGGGTTGATAGATTCCATGATGGTGACGAAGTTAACGAAAACATTGAACTGATAAGGGAAAACTACATAACAAGTTGTATGATAACTACCGAGCGTTAGCCTTTTTGAACCTAGTATAAGATCAGAGCAGTGTTAATATCAAGGAGACATTATATGAATCACACAGCCTAGGATGGCGACACGTACATGAAACCCTGTTCTCCACATGTTAACGCCGTGTCCCAAATAACCCATTTTGAATAAGAAAGGTATGGAGATTTCTAGTTAAAAGTTGAGTGTTCACCATATCATAGTCGAGAGACTCAGTTCTGGTACATATATTCTGCCTCGGGAGTGTCAATCTCCGCTTTTGTATCCTATGGCTCAAGAATATATGACCAGGTCTAGCCTTAAAAAAACTTACATTCACTTCCCGAATGCTAGCCAAAGAAAAAAAAAAAAAAAAAAAAGCTGTGGCACGTATATACTCGTATGGACAAATTGATTGTGCTCCACTATTCTCCAGTATGATGTAGTGCAATGCAGACAGGAGCGTTCTGTGGACTCTCCCTCGACTGGCAGTCAATTGTTAGTTCACATATGCGGCAGACCTCTGTAAATGTGCTCTCAATACAGATACAGAAAATGGAATATTTCCAATATGGCATAAAGCTGCTTGAGGAGCTGTACCATGTTGGCAGTTTTTTCTTGCGTTGATTTTGGGCTTGATAGATCCACTAAGTATCGATTTTAGTACAATCTCGATCTAGATCGAGGCTAATAAGCAGATCCATACCAAGCTTGGACCAGGATAACATTGCTTTGAGTTCCGTATTTTGTTGGTACCAAATCAAGAAAACGTTTGAAAGTGTTCTTCAAATAATTCAACAGATAACATGTGAGATCTCAGTATGTAAATGAACTTCTCTGAGAAGCCGCGGCTTCGTCCTGGTCAGTGGCAATTTCTCGAGGTTAAAGAGGCGAGCACGACCAGGAACCTTGGAACCTTAGAGTCTAGGCAGTCAACAATAGTAAAAAGATAGGTAGCAGATGATAGTATACAAGTATAGACAATAAAGTATACTGTATACACCGGCTAGCAGAATTGCCATAACATAGGTGTCATGCTATCAAGGGATATGACTTTAACCGGCCATACGTCAGCGACATAAGTATTTTCCGGAGTTTACACGTCACAGTGAAACTACCAGGAACATGAGTCAGCTCGTGAGTGCTTTAAAAGTCACGTAGACTTTGCATAGTAAGGCGGATCGACCCTAAGTTGGATCAGGTTACTCGTGGCGCGGTTTTAAAAACTAGCAATCCGGCATCCGATCGGGGGAAACACTAGAATCGAAGCGGGCAATCAAGTGCAATACCCAAAGAGAAAAGCGTACCGAGAATAAATCGGACGGCACCAGTGCCACATAAGCTCATGATCTCAACGTTGTGCTCTGGGGCTACCCGAAGGTCCACCCAGAGCTGCCGTCCATACTAGTTACGGCCGAAGCCATCGAGAGCCACGCGGGAAGGGACCTTTGAATAGCCAGTGAAACAAAAGGGTTTGATAATTGGAAACTAATGACGACTTTATTGGTTCCACAATTGGAGGCCGTGCTTTGCATAACGGTTAACCGTTAGCGAGTACCTAGATATACATACAGACAGACAGACAGACAGACATGTATAGACCACTAGTGGAGTTTAGTCAAGTTCTGAGTTAGATGCTAAACCACAGAGCAATCCTGACCAGAAAGGAAAGAAATCGAAAGAGCGAAATGAATAATGAGGATGTTTCAAGTAGAAACAAGAAGAGAAAAGAAGAATATCAAACTCGTGCCACGGGCCACGTGATGCATCGGTCCCGACATTCGGCCGGGGCGGTCTTGGCATCAAACGCTCCGTTTCTTTCCTCAAAGCAGAATTTCTTCCCTTATTGTTTTTCTTTTTCAACGTCTCCAGACTAGTCAGTGAGCGTAATGAATGATATCGGGTCCTTCCGATGCCATGGAAATACCCCTGGGCTGACCTCGGCTGCTCTTCACCGGACCCAGCACTGCCTTCTGCTACAGAGTCTTGCCCTGCGTCACTACAAGCCAGTCCCGTTCTTCAACCGAGAATAATTCCTTTTATGTACTGCGGTAGGGATCGAGGCGAATTCCCGATTTCTGACACCCTATTTATATACCGCCGTGCGGCCTACTGAAATTTGTCTCTATCATCTCAACTTCTTCAGCTTCTTCTCATCCCTCCATTACTTCCTTTCCACTTGCTATAGTCTTATAGACAAACCGCCTCATACATCATTTGAGAATCCTGTCGACATACACTACCATGGCATTTGCTGGGCCCGCTGCTTCAGCTCAATGCTTCAACAACGAACCTTGGAGCTATGCCAGTTCAAATAGTCAGCCAATCGAATCATTTCCAGTGACCAAGGGCCCGGATCCGCTCTCAGGAAATTGGAATTATGATAGTGCTATCGACCTGTTCTCGATGGACAATATGATGCCGGATACATTCTCGATGGATCTTCCTTCCGATCCCATCAGCTTGGATCCGAGCTACTTCCCAGTAGACCCATTTGGGTCACCGGATGTTAGCGGGTTCGCTATATCGAACTCAGGAGAGGATGCAGTCTCTTGCCAATCACCGTCGGTATGATATTTCACCCAAAGAAGAAGTATTCGACTAATGTCTCTGCTAGGAGCTTGACAGTGACGACCAGCTATGGTCTCCGACTTGTCCCACTATCTCTCCCGTTGATCCTACCGTGGATATGTCAGCTTCGGATGTTCGGAGCCGAGCAGTGGAGATGGAAACATCCCGCCGACAAAGCATGCAAAGCATGCAAAGCAAACGGAGCTCCATCTCCACAGTGTCGTCAAGTCCGGATATAGTCCCACAAGACGATCAGACCGAAGTGAAACAAACACAGCCAGCCTCATCCACCTCGAATCAAAAATCCTCACGAACCCGATCAAAAGAATCAACCGCATCCCAACCTCCGAATTCCCGCAATGCCGCTAAACGGGCAGCTCACAACGTAATCGAGAAACGATATCGTACCAACATGAACGCCAAATTTGTCGCATTAGAAAAGGCTATGTCCGGCGGAATCCAGAAACCAACAAAAGGGGAATCTGGGTCCCTCAAAAAATCTGAAATACTGGCAAACGCCATTTCCTACATGCAAAAACTTCAAGACGAAAACAAGTCTCTACAAAAGGAGGTATCATTTTTAAAACAATCCGTTGCTGCCCGTGGCGGTTGGCGAAATCAAAGACGAAGTGACATCCATTTTCGAGGGTGATTGACTGATTTTGTTTTTTTTATTCATGTATTTGGAGCACCATCTCATCTCTATCTATTATGATGGACATGTATAATATGGTACCCGGTCTGGTACTAGGGATCTCCTCAATCCATCATACGGCGTTGAAAAGTTTTGATTATTTTATACATACATCATTTAATTATACCCAAGAAGAATACAACCATTTCTTCATCCTAACAAGATTTTCCATCTGACTTCATTTTCGATCACCAGTAAAAACCATTTAAGCGTTCTGGTGGTTGTCTGTATTCACTGCAATATTGGTTACGCCAAAAAAACTTGTCTCCTGTATAATACACACGCCATTAGCTCACTTTAATAAGCTAAAAGTATTTGTACTGGGCACGATGACTGGTACTCGGATTATTTACCTCTTTCTAATAATATTAATTAAGGCACCCGGTCATCTGCCGGTCGTTTAATCGACCTAACGACCTTCGAGGGGGTTATTACTTGTGTTAGTAATATACGAACGAATTTCAACCCCTAGATTGAATCTCAGGAGTTTCTTTCTGGTATAAAGTAATGCCAACAGGCGTCAGTGATCAGATAGGTTGAAAGGAGAAATGTCTTGGGTCGGATAGATATATATCTGGGCACAAGTCTCTACTCCGTCATCTCCCGTACTTCATATAAAGGAAACAAATGCAATGTAGGGTTTGGAAAGATACCACTGGCATTTCGTCGTTTTATAGGATTACACGATGGGAGTAGGCTGGTGAATAGCACAACAAAAACGAAACGAAAGTTGATAGTAGAATGGGTGTAAACAAGTCGACATTAAATCCCGCAGTCTTCCAACACTAGCTGGACCGACTGTTCTGGACCTCATAACCAGTCAGCCTTATGGAATCCAAGTGATGCGCGCCTCAAATCTCAACCCGAACAAATTGAAAAGTAGCAGGCACCGATATATCATTACTCCAGGAATGTTCACATCTCTTCTAATCGGATTTACATCATACCTACAAGCTAGCCTTGTGCAACATAAGATTAGATGAAGAAAAGTCTAGATTCAGTCGAAATCATTGCCTCAGGTCCAGGTTCAAGTCCAGACTGTGGCTTGGTTAGGTCTGGACTTTGGATAACAATCATCTAGATTGCTTACTCATTTTCTTACTCGTACTTAGTTGGTTGAGTGGTTACTTGTTGTATCTATTAATCTCCACCGATATGCACATATGTCATGGCCTATGGCGGACCGGTAAGATATGGAGATGCTTGTCACATAGATCAATGCGATGACCATTAACAGCTGTTATGATTGTCGTTCATTTCCATATAAAGTATCCAATTTACTATCCTGTATAGACCTTACAAAACATTACAACGTCATATATCTTACCTACTATGTAGGAGCGTCAAATCTGCCTCGTCGCAATTTGATACTTGACTGGTGGTTTGTCGGGGCTCTCCTGGGTGATGGGGACTGCCTTCGGTTGCCTGAAGTTTCCTGTTTCTTCTAATGGAGGGGAAGCATGTGTCAATAATGGGGTATAAATTGTCGGGTTGGACATGATGTTCTCGGGATGCTTTTGTGTCAACGTGTCTCTATGTCGCTTTGGTATCCTTCGTGTCGACAATCGAACAAGACATGAGATCACCATGTCAACAACAACCATAAGATCCTCGGAGTATGTTTGCGCTGCTACTCCTCTTTTTCTCTGTACTAACCATAACAAGCTGGTCTACCACCAAGGACGCCAATATCAGCGAGAACGAAGTGCATAACAGGCATCAGTCTCCTGCCAATCCACTTGAAAAAGAAGGAATGAGGCGATTCTACAATAGTCCTCCTTTCCAAGATCCTTATTATGCCAACGTGAGGATCCCTGACCGGCACCGGCATGAAGCTCGATTGAGGGAGGAGATCCGACGCGTTGAAGAGATACTGCGGTCTTGATGGCCCTCTGCGAGACATTGACGAGTTGTGCTGTGTATACTCGGTGTTGGAGCCTTCAAACAGATATTCCATCCATGGCGGTTTAACGCGTTTTTTGCGAGGAATGTTGTAAATATGATCGAGGTCGCGCCGCTGGACCGATCGATAGAGGATAGGACGGGTTATGGAGAGGAAAGTGAATTAAACGACTCCGGCCATTGAAGGGGCAGGCATATTCATGTCCGAAGTCAATTAAATTAGCCAAGGCTGGCCAAGATAAGAACAATTGAGAGTTATGTGCATTGTTTTGCTGCCCACGGGTATCCACGGTGTCCTTTGAGGGAGTGATGCAAGGTAATATTATATCTGACTACTGCCAAGGAACGAGTTATCCTTGACCAGATGGTCCATTCAGAGTCAGAGTCAGAGACAGCCGAGATCGCCCTAAATTGAAACCAGAATAAGCAATTCCACCAAGATATGATCAGGTCCACTGACGCAAATACCAAGGCGGATGATAGACTTGACCATAATAAAGATCACGAAAAGGGCTGGGGTATGCAGGTGACCTCTTGGCACGGAGTCCCGAGATCGGACAACTCACAACTTCCTACTTTAACCATCCAGCTTTAACCTTGCAATTCACACTCTGTACACTCTTCTCATATACTGTGTATATGGGGTAATGAAACCCAGCCAAACACAGTCCTGCTTCGGAGATTGCGCTGCTTCATGACCTTCCAGTCTCAGATTAGATTGGTGGATCTCATTATGCCGATCACTGCTAGATGCTTGTTGACCCCTCGCGCTATGTAACCATCTTGCAGACCTGTTGTCCACTTGAATACCTCTCTCAACTGCTCTCAGTAGGTACTCCTGTCATGGCGTCCAATTGCCAGCATTCTTTGACTGGCGGATCTCCCGATCCCCTGCGTTCCGACGGACTCCCGACCGTTAGCCAGGACAAAATTGAATATGCAATGTCACCATGGCTTGGGCAATATAATTTAGATTTCCTGGAGAGGGGAAGGGGCGCGCCGAGCCCCGAGCGCATTCCTTATAATACCTTTCCTTCTCTCGCTATTTTCCCTCTGTCCTTCTGGTCATATTGAGGGATTGTGAGCCGGCGAAGTTACTCGTCGCAATGTTGTCTTCTCTCCTCAATCGTGGAGCTGTGTCGCTCGCGCTTCTGTCTCTCTTTACCTCATCGGCTGCAGGCGAAGTCTTTGAGAAGCTGCGGGAGGTGCCGGAGGGTGAGTCAGCATTCAGTTGTAACCAAGAGACGCGCTGACTTCTGTAAAGGCTGGAAATATGCCGACACCCCATCAGGTAGCCAATCCATTCGCCTCCAGATTGCTCTCCAGCAGCAAGATGTCGACGGCTTCGAACAGGCTGTTATGGAGATGTCGACACCAGGCCATCCCAGCTATGGAAAGCACTTTGAAACACATGAGGAGATGAAGAGAATGCTTCTCCCTAGCGATGATGCTGTCAATTCGGTGCGCAGTTGGCTCGAATCTGCCGGGATCACTGATATTGAGGAAGACTCGGATTGGATCAACTTCCGCACTACCGTTGATATCGCCAATTCCCTGCTGGATACCGAATTCAAGTACTATGCCAACGAGGTAAAGGATATCCGCCGTCTCCGCACCCTTCAATATTCCGTTCCCGAGTCGGTGGCTGCGCATATCAACATGGTCCAGCCCACCACGCGTTTCGGCCAGATTCACCCAAACCATGCCACCCATTACAGCCAGCCCATCGACATTGAGCATTTCAAAGCTGCAGCGCTGTCGCCGGACAATCTCACCAACTGCAATGAGGTGATTACTCCTCAATGCATCAAGTCCCTTTACAACATTGGCGACTATCAGGCTAGCGCTGAGAGTGGCAGTAAACTTGGCTTCAGCAGCTACTTGGAAGAATCTGCTCGCTATTCTGACCTGGAGCTGTTTGAGGAAGACATTGCCCAATATGCTAAGGGCCAAAACTTCACCGTTGTCACTTACAATGGCGGAGTGAATGACCAGACTTCAACCAAGGACAGCGGCGAGGCCAACCTGGATCTGCAGTACATTCTCGGAGTTGGTGCACCTTTGCCTGTCACGGAGTTCATTACCGGCGGACGTGGCCCTCTTGTTCCTGATCTTGATCAGCCCAACCTGTCAGACAACCAAAATGAACCATACCTTGAGTTCCTCCAGAATGTGCTGAAGTTGCCCAAGAAAGACCTGCCGCAGGTGATTTCGACATCCTATGGTGAAGACGAGCAGGTAAGTAGCCAAGTTGCCCCACATGGGCCTCTCAGAGAAAGAAACTAACTATAAGTAGAGTGTCCCCGCAAGCTATGCCCGTTCGGTGTGCAACCTGTATGCCCAACTAGGCAGCCGCGGTGTTTCGGTCATCTTCTCCTCTGGAGACTCGGGAGTTGGCTCGGCCTGCATGACCAATGATGGCACCAATCGAACTCACTTCCCACCGCAATACCCTGCCTCGTGCCCGTGGGTTACTTCCGTAGGAGGAACCGAGCATACATCGCCCGAGAGGGCGACCTTTTTCTCATCCGGTGGCTTCTCTGATTTGTGGCGTCGTCCACGCTACCAAGAAATGGCTGTCCGCTCCTATCTCCACAAGCTGGGCGATAAGTTCGAAGGTCTATTCAATCCCCACGGTCGGGCTTTCCCAGACGTCGCTGGACAGAGTGTGAACTACGCTGTGTATGACCAGGGTCAACTCAAGGGATACCAGGGTACCTCGTGCTCAGCTCCTATGTTCGGTGCGGTGGTCGGTCTGCTGAATGATGCTCGTATGCGCCACCACAAGCCCCCTATGGGATTCCTCAACCCCTTCCTGTACAGTGTCGGTCGGCCTGGCCTGAATGATATTACCCATGGCGGCACCACTGGCTGTGACGGCCACTCCCGCTTCCACGGGCCTCCCAATGGTAGTCCTGTTGTTCCATTTGCCAGCTGGAACGCTACAAGTGGTTGGGATCCAGCGACTGGGCTGGGAACGCCCAACTTTGAAACACTGAAGCAGTTGGCTCTGTTCTTCTGAGCGGAGACTTGTCTGAATAGTGGAAACTGTTGATAATTGCTGAATATACCGAGATATTTTCTGTACATGATTCACGTAAGGACCAAAGGAACAAAGTGAGCTGCCAATGTCGTAGTACGTCATCACGGCAACATGCATTAGAACCATGGACCACTTGGGCGGGCGTTTGTGACAAGCCGAATTTCCCTAATCTTCCTTTCAAACGAGCAGAAGTACCTCCATATGAAAATCCCCGGAGAAGGCAAGATCGTCATCGGTTACCACCGCTTGGCTCCATCAGACCCAGATTCCTTATCTCCATCTTTCCCCAGATACATCCGAACTAGGAAATCCCATGCAGAGTGGGAATATGCGGAATATGACGGTGACACTCAGATAGTCGAGACCTAGTAGTCCCAGTAGATAAAGGGATTCCGAAGAAATTCGGGTGCCTGGGCTTCTTGCCGGTGCTTTATCTTGTTACGGTTTCGCGGTGAGCTTCCTTCGTAACCGTGTCTTGGCCAGTTCGTGTTGAATAGATACGTGACTAGCATCTCTGTTATCAGGCCTGTTATCAGGACATTGCATAGATATATCAATTGGCTTACCAATACTGATATCATCACGGTATGTACCGAATGGGTAAGGCTGGGTCGCTTACGGGTAGAGTTTCCTTGTTGGGTTAAGATCGTGCCCTAACATGCATCTTTTTACATGAACTTAACGTCGACTATGCAGGGTATATTTGTAAGATATGTAGTTCTAGTCTGAACAGGAGGAAACAGTTTCATATTCAAGAGCTATAATGCCGATATTTCCAGCAATTTCGAGGAAACAGACCCTAATCTGGAACAATCCGGCGGATACAGTGTCGTCTCGACCCTCCCCACACAGGAAGTCCTGCCGACAAAACCAGAGAATCCCCGCAATAAATTTCCTCCACAGGACACCAAACTTATCAGCCTGAGATCTGCTCAGAGGGCTTCTTGACCAATCCCTCTTGTACCTATTCCCCAGACTGTCAATCGCATGGGGCCGTGGTGAGGGGAAGGAAATGACTATCGCCATTTTTTCTCCTGGATAACATATAATATCGCCTCGTCTCTTCTTTTCTTTCCCTTCTCTCTCTCCAAGTACTGGGAGTCAGAAAATGGCAAGTGGGTTACTATCTTTCCTCACCAAAATTATCTGCATTGCGTCGGCCTGAATTTCGCTCCTCTTTTGCCTCCTTACGTATGGATTTGGAATCAAACGATCAATTCGTCAAGCCGGTCGAATCGACCGATCAAAGCGTTCAAGATGCTCGTGATCTTGCTGCCCTGGGTCATGATCAGGCCCTGTCTAGGAAGTTCGATATGTGGAGCATGTTCGCGCTCGCTTTCTGTGTCTTAGGTATGCTTCGCTTGCCCCCTTTACTGTCGAGGTACACATACTGACTGTATAGGAACCTATTCAACCTTCGCACAGGATTTGAACAGCGGTCTGACCAATGGCGGTGCAGTCACTATCCTCTGGGGTCTAGTGCTAGTCACCTTTTGCAATATATGCGTCGCCCTGTCGCTAGGCGAACTCACTAGTAGTATGCCCACGGCATTAGGACAGGCATACTGGGTATACCGGCTCTGGCCGTCGCCAATCGGTCGGTTTGTCTCATATATGTGTGCCTGGATCAACACATTTGGCTGGTGGACTCTCACCGCGTCGCAGGTAGCGTTCATGACCGACTTCACTCTAGGGGTGAAAACCATGTTCGTACCGGACTGGTCAGGCGCTAGCACGGGCTGGCTCGAGTTCGTTATCTACATTGGGTTCGTGTTCATCTTGACACTCATTAATGTGGTCGGCTGCCGTCACGAAAAGACTCTCCCCTGGATCAACAACTTTGTGGGTGTCTGGTTTACCGGTCTATTTGTCGTCCTCTCGCTCGTCCTCCTTATCTCCGTTGGCGTGAAAAAGGACCTCTCCTTCCAACCTGCCTCGTTCGCTTTCGGGGGATGGATCAACGCAACAGGGTGGAGTGACGGTGTTGTCTGGTTCACGGGATTAGTCCAAGCCGCGTACGGCCTCACTGCCTTCGACTCGGTCATTCACATGGTGGAAGAGATCCCCTCCCCACGAACCAACGCCCCGAAAGTAACCTATATGGCGGTCCTCGTCGGCGCTATAACCGGTTTCATTTTTATGCTCGTCTGTCTCTTCTGTATCCAGGACGTGGACAAGGTCTCTAACAGTGACCTGCCATTTATAGACCTTATGCTTGAGACAATCGGACTCGAGGGCGGAGTCACTCTCATCGTACTCTTCATCTTCAACGGCCTGGGCCAAGGAATTAGTATCCTCACCACAGGCTCCCGCCTAACCTGGGGCTTCGCTAGAGACGGAGGCATGCTCTTCAGCAGATACCTTACCCACATCGATACAACGTGGAAAGCGCCCGTCCGGGCCCTATGGTTCCAAGGCTTCCTCGTCGGCCTAGTGGGAATTCTCTACCTATTCGCAAACACAGTCCTTCAAGCTATTCTGAGCGTTAGCACAATCGCCCTAACAATCTCCTACGCTCTTCCAATCACAGCTCTATTGGTAGTTGGTCGCGATAAGCTTCCACCTGGACAATTTCATCTAGGTCGGCTAGGTGTGGTTATTAACTACATTAGCGTGATATATTGCATCATTACGACTATATTCTTCTTTTTCCCTGAGATGCCGAATCCGAAGCCTGGCGATATGAACTTTGCGATTGCAGTGTTTGGTGTGATGCTTGTTATTGCGTTTAGTTTCTGGTTTATCCAGGGGAATAGAACGTACTTGAATACGGAGGAAGCGATTGCGGAGATGGTTCAGGCTCAGAGGATGGAGACTGCTGATCAGCCTGTTGAAGTGCCCAGGCAACCTGATACTAAGAAATAGTTAGCTATTTAGATACCGCTTGAATGATACTAGCTTGTATTTGTCTGATAGACATGTACTGTACATACGTAATTTGCTCTTTTAGTGGTTGAGGCGTATGTAGTCTAGGATCTGCTGGATATCTCCCGCGTCACTCACACATGGTACACTTGCCCAGGAACCAGCTCCAGGCCGGGCTGTGCCCCTCGGACAGAGCGCGAGTCAACTGAAGCTGAGGAAACCACCCACGATTCTCAAGCCGAAGAAGATCAAGCTCAAGGATCAACAGAACGATTTACCGTTGATCTCGTTGACTACCGTGGCCACAGCAGACTTAAACGCCACAGAGGAAGACATCTCTCAACAAGCTCAGCCATCAGCATCCCAGCACGACGAGCGAACCTAGCTCGCTATAGCCCTAATAAAACTGGTGGAGGACTACTGGTACACCACGAAGGACAAAACCCTTGTAGTGAAGCTTAAACTCTCAACTCCAGGTTAATAATGGAATACTGAGCTGGTAAAATAATCAGAATATGATCTTGGGACAAGGCTTGATGGAATTAACAGACAGAGATGAGCAGGTTGATAGATTGCTCGAAGGCTAGGGTAATTATTGGTGTCTAAATACAATTTGTCCCTCCCGGTTCCTAAAAAGGACGATTACTAGTCCGGTCCGGTTGTCAACCCATCATTCTCCAGGTGACCTATACGCTCACCTGTGGCCTTGCCGGTTCGCATCAATCCCGACACTCCGGAGGCTCCAGAGATCCCTCCTGCTGAACAATCCAACTAGAATCAGTGTTGTCGTGGTATTTGTATACCTTCATACGTCTCCCAATTGCCAAGATCCCATACACGGGGGATTGTCTCCCTGGGCAGCGCCTTCTATGAGTTGCTCGTAAATAAAGGCTTAGCTGGTTCTCTCCTTCTCTCCAGGCGCTTTCTTGGCCTTCCTTCCCTCCTCGCCCGCTTGCATTGCGTGATCAAAAACTTGGTCGCACGGCCGCTACCTGTGGGGTATTGATAAGTGTGTAAGTCGGACCAGTCGCGTCGGCCGCCCTGGATCTAATACTAGAATAAAGTGGTGAATTATTTCTCAGCTTCTCAAGGCCACATGGAGACACCACGTCAACTCGTTTCAGCCCTTCAGTGTCTGACCCTTCTTTTCTTTTCCCAGAAACATGAGTATAAGGCGAGGAGACAGTCCAGGTCCCATGGTCTGAGCCATCGTGGTATGGCGGGCTTGGGGGCGTGTGACATACCCCTGGCCAGCAGGGCATTCCCATGTAAGGATCGTGTTCCAAAGCCCATACTCGGGGTCATCGTGAGAATCTTGTTAAATATTCCTGACCTCCGTTGGATTGCATTTAAATCAATATAATATTGATAGCAATTAGTGACATCACTGTAACAAATTGATTTGGTATCCTCAAACGCACTTGCGCCATGATGATGGTTGTATCTAAGAGAAGAAAAGCCAACACAGGTTATTCTAGTGAATAAATACTTATTTATTACATGGTAACACAATTTATTGCGAGGTAAGACATTATTTGGGAATTGCTGCTAGTATCCTTAGGCGCTAGCAAAGGGCACGCTGGTTCAAGAGCTTATGGCTATTACTTTCCCATTTACCGTTTTCTATATAACCTATATACTATACATCCGTACTTGTAAGATGAACCAAAGGGGTGCTACGTACTACCAACTAGAGAGTAGTGACAGTTCCCCCAGTGCTCAGCCATAAATCTAATAAATTAACATGCGCAGTTCTTTTCATATTGTAAACTAATTAATTCCGTACATGGCTAGCCAAAACACCAACTCGACAGAAAAGCTGACTCTATCTGGCATATGTGCAGAAGTGAGTATATACCTAAGGAATTAATAGTGGTGCCATTAACTCTAAGCAAAACTGGTTAAGTCAAAAGAAGATGAATCTAGTCGTAATCTAAGTCTGCCACTCAGTCTTACATCATCATCTTTCTTAACTACCTAGTAGTAGATATATTTTTCCGGATTCTCTGGATCCAGCTACATCCAGCGCTAGGTAGTTTAGAAGTGATAGTGCGGTATCTTGAACAATATGGCGCGCGTGATAGATGGCCATTTTGTCGGACCTCCTGACGATGAACCAATATGCCTTCTATGTGGTATTGAAATTTCTCATATCCACAGCACAGAAGCGACAAGTTCGTCGTGTCCTGGAGTAGCGTTTCAAGAGGAACAGTGGAAGGCTTTTAAGGGAACTCGACTGCAGCATATACTAGTCCCATCGAGCGAGGTGGAAAACGCATACTTCCACAAATACCCCCGGCTGTGGGAATCAGCTTACCGAGGCAGTGAGTCGCATCCGGAAGCCTTCAGAATTTATTCTAACCTTCACAGTTCTTAAGGGACCTAATGGAAAACATTATCTTACAGGAATCCATCTTAGGTGCTCCGGGGAGACCGCGGGACGGGATGTTCCACGAGATCCACATCTAGCACGTATTGGTGGGAGTACAAGGGCTCCTAGGTTCAATAATTCTACTTTCGTTCATTACCATAATGTACGAATGGGACGGCAGCCACGTTTTCTAAAAGGCCTGCAATGTGGATACACCGTTCATGCACATTGCTGGATGCTCCTAGATCGAGCCTTCGATGGAGGAAGGGTATATATTGAGGCGAAGCTTGACCGATTTATTCGAGCACCTCGCAAATACTGGCGTGGTAATAAATTATTATGGGGAACAGATAATTGGGACTGGGAAATGTTCTTGGATGATTCAGATCCAGATATAACAGCTATGATGTTTTATCATGGGTGCTATATCTACCAGAACCCGCTGGTTGATCCTGAAGTGCGAAAAATTATTGACTAGGCAAAGGAGGCCAAGTCTAATCGCCCGTATTCGCAGTTTAAATGCCTGCCATTAGACGTTGTTACCCTAATTGCCGAACAAGTTTGCCCTGTTCGCTATACAGTAACTGACGTTGAGAATATACGCAATATGCTTGCGGCCTTCCAATGGGTATTGCCTGAGTTTTTCTGGAGCGCAAGATGCAGGAGATATGTGATCTTCGAATTAAATGATATAAAGAACACTAGCCCTCCTGTGGACTGGGAGGCTCTGCAACTGGACCTGATGCGTCTCCTTGCGGATGGGAAAAGCGGTTTATCAAATCGGGCTCGGATTATGGGCCTGATAGGCTGCATCAAATCTAATTTCTTTTCAAAACGCAAATAAAATGGTATGTATCAGATATAGCGACAATTGACCTGATCAAAATCGAAGCTAACTGGAGCTATGTATAGCCACAACGCAGGCCCATGCGATATAATGCTCGTAACAAGATTGTGGTTTGTAGGGTTTTCGCCCCTAGCAACATACTGGTGCCTGGAGCCCTATGGTGAAGAAGAAATTAAAAGTTTGGTTTTTATTTCAAACCGAAGTATTCTAATCAGGCGTCGTCGTTTAACCTTGTATTTCATGAGTTCTTAAGCAGTCAAACCCCGTTGTGGACATCTATTGTAACAGAATTGAAAGTTCAGAAAATCGCTGTAAGCTGGCCTATCTTTACTAGCCCTAAATTAGCTGACGCGGCTGGCGAGTCTAGACCTGACGTAAACGGCTGAGGCGATTCGTCGTCCTCCCAGATTAGATCCAGTGAAGCATATAAAACTTGTCGTGACTTCGAAGTGTTTGCAGCTCGCTCCATCGTAGCTTGAATATACACTGTTAACTTGGTTATGATATCAGAAAACTTTATGGGATCATGCGCGAAGTACAGAGGCTTAACCCTCGGGAGTCGATGCAAACAAGCGACACTGCACGTAATTCCGTGAAATTCAATATCTCATGCAAAACCGCGATGTCTAAATGACTTTCCAAGCATACAACTTAGCTACATCTAGCCATGGAAGTCGTCTTGTAAGCAGCGCGATGTGGTAGGACTAGATACGTGATTTTATCTCTATTTCCCACGGTCTCGTTCCAAGCGGATATGTGGAGATATAGGCGGGCATCCGAGTTCGCGGCTTCTCGTACGATTCCCTTTACACACTGCCAATTTATTGGACAACCAGCATTGTTCGGTGTACTTTCCGAGTAGTGACCCGGATATGTTTCATAAAAAAAACATCCAAGTCAATGTCCATCGGTTATGGCCTTGTCTTGCGTGGAACCAACAACCACGAGTCTGAGGTTTTCTCCGTTCGACCAAGTTCCAGCCGGTGGGCCCATTCGGATTCTGCCCAGAATGGAGATGATAAACAGGCAAAAGCCGGGGCCCCAATGATAATTTCTCCTGATTGCGGAAGATTCCGACGTCCGCGTTGGCCAGCAGGATTGACTACCACTATCAAGCATGCCACATGTCTCTTTCAATCAAGGAGTTTGATGGTTGATTGGAATTGATTGAGATCGGTTTTGAGGGAAGCTTGAAGTTCGATATATGACGCCACCTTGTCTTAGTTCGTCGGGGAGGAGTAGCAACTATACCATCCAGGGTAATTCCTGGTTAAAATAGCTGCTAAATAGGCAGAATGCCGGCTAAATATCGGTCGCAGTTAGAGTTTCGATCTAGTTTAGGTACCCAGAAACACCCAATTGCCTGTCATCCTGCGCCTTAGAGCCTCGGCAGACCTATGAGGATGCAAGTCAGGCATGGGTGAAGGATTGTGTTCCCTGCCCAATAGGTTGTTGTATACATGGTGGCGGATGGCTAAGAAATGCCCGAAAAGCCATGAAGCTTGTGTGTCTATCCACCCCTGCTCGGACTTAGATGATTAATATCCAGTATCAGCAACAAGCAGGATTGCTAATCCTAACCAGAACGTTCGTAGTTGTTCCCCACGGGGATAAATCCATGGGGGGCATACCCGATAAATCTCCGCTCTATTAAATAAATACCCATTTATCCGTTGGATTTTGTCATTTCTATTTAAGTTGATCATTGCGGTCCTGACTGTTCATTCATTCTTTGACTTGTTCCTTGGAGCTGCAAGATGGCTCCTGTAGCAGGAGAAAACGCTGTTTCGGCCAAAAGAGCCCAGATTGCCGGTAAATCCGGAATCAAGGGCTTGATCAGCAATGGGAAGACGTTCAGCGTTGCGCTTTTCGCGTCGCTAGGTGGTCTGGTGTATGGATGTAAGTAGTAGCAATTTGGCGATTCAAGAAGATCGAAGCACTAATCCCATCAGACAACCAGGGAATGTTCGCCCAAGTCTTGACCATGAAGTCATTTGTTAAAAGTGTATGCTACACACCGGAAGCTACCTTCGTCGCGTTTGTACATTTTGAGACTAATTCTCGCCAGACACAAGGATTCGCGGAAAGACCAGGAATTCAACAGGGCCTATTGACTTCAATTCTCGAACTTGCCGCCTGGTTGGGAACATTGATAAACGGCTATCTAGCAGACGCGGCCGGTCGTCGAGTTACCGTTTTGATTGCTGTGGTCGTCTTCTCTGTTGGTGTTATTGTACAAGCCTGCACACAGAATAAGGATTATGTCTTTGCGGGTCGTTTCGTTACCGGTTTGGGTGTCGGTAATCTGAGTATGATTGTACCGTTGTATAATGCTGAATTGGTGAGCCATTCTCTCTGTCCATTACCGAATTTAGCTAATGAGCAGGCTCCTCCGGAAATTCGTGGATCATTAGTTGCAGTTCAGCAGCTGTCTATCACTTTTGGTATCATGGTCAGCTTTTGGGTAAGGAAAATATCCATTTCACTTATAGTCGTCTGCTAACGTTATAGATCGGCTATGGAACCAACTATATAGGCGGAACCGGGGCTGGGCAATCAGATGCTGCATGGTTGATCCCAGTTTGTGTGCAGTTGCTCCCTGCCATAATTCTGGCAGTAGGTATGCTCGCTTTCATGCCTCAGTCGCCTCGACATTTGATGAACCAAGGCCGAGAGGAGGAATGCTTGCGGACTTTGGCTAAATTGCGACAAGCCTCTCCAGAAGACTTGCTGGTTCGGATTGAGTTCCTGGAAGTGAAGGCTATGAAGGTCTTCGAAGATGAAACTGCTGCGAAAAGATATCCTCAATGGCAGGATGGCTCATTCTACAGTCGGTTTATGATCGGCTTAAATGACTATAAGTCACTTGTTACCAATAGGTCCCTTCTCAAGCGAACCGCGACAGCTGTATGTCTGCCTCAAAAGTGCCTGTTTCCGTGTTGCTAACAGAAACAGACTTTGGTCATGATGTTTCAACAATGGAATGGAATTAATGCGTAAGTGATATCCATCCGTCTCTTCTGCGTTCGATTAACTAACAGACTCCGATCGACAGTATAAACTACTATGCGTAAGCTGCCACACCCTACCTGAGTCCATTGGATCATGCTCACTCAATAAAGGCCGATGATCTTCCAAGCCATCGGTTTCGACAGTAACGCGACATCCCTCCTCGCAACCGGAGTCGTCGGTGTTGTCGAATTTTTATTCACCATCCCAGCAGTCGTATGGGTGGACAAGTTCGGACGGAGATACATTCTAATCGCAGGAGCAATTGGCATGGCATCGTGTCACTTTATCGTTGCTGGAATCATCGGCGCTTATAGCGGAAAATGGCAATCCAATACCTCCGCAGGCTGGGCAGCTGTAGTATTTGTTTGGATCTTTGTGATTAATTTCGCTTATTCATGGGGTACCGAAGCCATTTTTGAAATTTTTTGATTGCAGCTAACCCTCGACGCAGGTCCGGTGTCATGGATCGTTTGTTCGGAAGTATTCCCCTTGAGTATGCGGGCTAAGGGCGTTAGTATTGGCGGAAGTAGTAACTGGGTATGTACCTGTCGTCGATATATATCTCACTGATTGCTAATGTACTAGCTTAACAACTTTGCGGTCGCCATTTCTACTTCTCCTTTTATCCAAGCGTCGAATTTCGGCACCTTCATATTCTTCGGCTGTGTCACCACCCTCGCAGTTCTCTATGTGTTCTTCCTTGTTCCCGAAACAAAGGGCCGTACTCTAGAGGAGATGGATGAGATTTTTGGTTCAACGGGCATTGCGGCTGAAGACTCGGTTCGAAAAGCCAGGATAGAGCGTGAAATCGGTCTGCTCGCATTGCTGGGAGAGGACAGTGAGCATTCCGAGGAAGAGAAGGCGCAGAATGGGATTGAACAGAGGGAAGATATTGTTGACCCAAAGTATGCGTAACTGTTAGATGGGGGAAATCATGAGAGGTAGAAGTGAGGAGTCAGAAAGGTCGATGTGTATTAATATTTTACCAGAATGGGATCCATATCAACTAGCTTTCCATAGAAGACTCGGTTCCTATATTCTTCCATAATCAGATTTTAAGGCGCGTGTATAAATATACCTCTTGGCCAAAACATTGATAAGTAGAAACCAGCTCTTTTACAAAGCCTTCTTTAGGTGAACTTTGTACAACTTAGAAATCAACCCTGAGTAAAGAGAATCTGGTCATATTGCATCAGGAAAATGGTGGTAATCCCATACGACCTATTTAGGTAATTCTCCAGAGGGAGAAGGATCCCCGCATCCTACGCAGGTATTTCCCCGTAGATCAACTGATCCCTGACGACATAGGAGACATAAAGGAGCAGTTGAAATTGCATACGTTTACTGCATGAGTTATATCCCTAACCCCGGATAAGTAAAACTGATACATAAAAAGATCTGCCGTCATCGATAACAGAGAGGTAGACAGTTCACCCAATTTCATCATAATGCTCCTCATCTACCTGATCTTCCTACAAGCCACTCTGGGGGCAACATCGAGTCTCCCGCACCACACCAGACTAGACAATGGCCAAGCTCAGACACCTCCAATGGGGTACCTACCTCCCCTCTCCATTATTCTTGTAACCAACTAACAAAAAACCAGCTGGAACAGCTATAACCACTATAACTGTTTTCCCAGTGAGAAAATCATAAAGTCAAACGCCAAAGCACTAGTCGATCTAGGATTAGATACGCTCGGATATCGCTATGTCACGACAGATTGCGGCTGGGGCGTTGCGGATCGATTGGCAAATGGAAGCCTGACGTGGAACGAGACAGCATTTCCAAACGGGTTTCCTGCTTTGGGGAGTTATATTCATGATCTGGGCCTATTGTTTGGTGTTTATGAGGATTCAGGGATAAAGATGTGTGGAAGTCCTCCGGACAATGTGGGGAGTTTGGGTAAGCTGTTTGGTGCATGGAACATGGATGGTGGTACTGATGAGGTCAGATCATGAGGAAGAAGATGCAAGAACGTTCGCTTCTTGGGGTGCGGATTCGTTGAAATGTATGTCTCTTTCTTGATTCTTGTTAAGTCCAGGCTGACTGAATAGATGACAATTGTTACTCCGATGCGGGGACTGGATACCCTAATGTCGAGTATCATCCGTCTACATCGCCACATCCCCGATTCGCAAACATGTCCAAAGCACTCTCCCAGGTAGATCGCCCGATCCTTTTCCAAGTTTGCGAATGGGGAATCGACTTCCCAGCCCTTTGGGCTCCGGAGGTAGGTCAAACCTGGAGGATCGGCAATGATATCATTCCAGAATGGCGGACCATTTTCCGTACTCTTAACCAGGCTGTACCGCAAACTTCTTTTGCGGGCCCAGGCCAATGGCCGGATCTTGATATGCTGGAGGTTGGGAATAAGATATTTACTATTCCTGAAGAGCAAACACATTTCTCACTTTGGGCTATCGTCAAGAGTCCGTTGACTATTGGGGCCGCATTGAAGGATGATCAAACTGCTATCAACGAGGATTCCCTTGGGATTCTGAAACAGAAGGATGTAATTGGGTATAATCAGGACTCGCTTGGGAAAAGTGCCAGCCTTCGCCGACGGTGGACAGAAGAGGGATGTGAGGTTTGGAGTGGACCATTAACTGGATCGCGTACCGTTGCTGCGGTTATCAACTGGAAAGACGAGCCCAGTAAATTGACTCTCGATTTAGCTGATATTGGTCTGCAACATGCTGGGATACTCAAAAATATATGGGATGGGACCTCCGCGAAGAATGTACAGACAGCATATACAGCGACCGTGGCTGGTCATGGGACAATGCTTCTTGAGCTGCAAGACACCACACCAGCCGGCGTATACCATAGTAAGGCGTCGGCGACTACAAGAGGCAATTCCACGGTATTCAAATCAATATACGGACTCACCTCGAGCAGCAACCACACTATGACAATCACCTTTGCCAGAATCTCCAAACAATCGAGTCATGCCACCGTTAAGACGACAGCTAGCCAGGATGCCCAACCTGTCACTGTTCCCCCCTCAACCAAGGAAATCACCCTCAGTATCTCTTTATCAGCCGGATCGTCCAACGAAATACAAATAAATCATACCCACCCCATCGAATCCATAAAAGTCACTCCACCGGCCGGAACTTACCATCCCAGCACATCCTTCACTCTCAGCGGCACAGCAGAACTCATCACCTGCGGAATAGACTTCTGCAAACCAGTTGGATCAAAAATCGGCAACATATCTCCAGACAGCAGCGCTAGCATCAGTATCCCTGCTACCGTCCAGACCGGAAACAACAGCACGAAGTATATCGAACTAGACTATATCAACAACGATATTGCATTCTCCTCAGCCTGGGAGTGGGGGACGAATTCGCGGAACTTGACCGTGAGGGTTAATAGCAAAGACCCGGTTCGTCTTGAGGTTCCGCTTAGTGGACAACATAGTGAACTGTTTGGGCCTGGGCTTGGATGGTGGGATTCTGCGACACTGGGATTGTTGCTGGATGGGTGGAAGGATGGGGAGAATAGGGTGGTGATTGGGAATGAGGGAGGAGAGAAGGGATCTCAGCGTTTTGGTGCTGATTTTGTGGGGATGAGAGTGTTTGACTGAACATCGAGAAGTGGAAGGAGAGAGACTTGGATATTGTCGGTGTTGATACCAAGTCATACACCATCCAAAAATACATGTCACAAAATCAGCCAATCATCATCTGTAGAGATCGTTCCCAATGTGCAATCAATCGCCAAATTGCCACGAACCGGAATACCATTTACCTGTATTACTACACGTCTATACGCGTACAGAGTGAGCACTACCTAGGTAGTGTCAGGTAGAAATACTTGGGCATTTATGCGCAGTAGAGGAATAAAACAGATTACAAGAATGTTCTGTGGACGATGATCATGTCATACTCCACAACTAGATCTCATCCCGTCTGTCAAACACGGCTTTCAAACAGCATGTTCGCCGATCACGATCGACAATGGGTATATCATTAAATTAGAAGTAAGTACAGAGTACAAAAGTGAAATATTAATACAGGAACAGCACAAACCCATCATTCCACCGAGCCATGAATCTTCTGCGGAAAGATATGGGCCATCTAAGCAACAACCCCAAGGAGAGCCGAGCAAAACATCATGGCCAACAGACCGAGTCCACCCTTAGAAACGGGCTGATTCATGACAGCAGCGCCCTCGGAGGTTTCACTTGCGCCGCTTCCAGAGGAAGTCGAGGAAGAGGTTGAGGTCGAGGTCGAAGTCGAAGAGCTGGTCTCACGAGTAGAGGTAGGAGAGGAGGTAGCACTGGCAGTCGCATTGCCGGTATTGCAAAAAACTTGGCCATCTCTGATGCCGTTTTTGGTCAAGCAGGAAGACAGGTCGTGCTGGGATTGGCCCAAGGCCAGGCAGTACATGTTGCAGCCATCATTGTACTTCTCGATTGGGGCAGACTTGCAGCATTTATCGAATGCGTCGGTCTTTTCTTGTACTGGAGCGGCGCAGGCGACGTCCTTGATGGGAATCTCCCAAGAAGGAGTGCACGCGGTGGCAGTGGAGGAAACAGCGGTGGTTGTTGTGGACATTTTGGTTGATTATTTAGGAGAGAGCGGATTGGAGTGAGGTAGATGTTTTTCAGAGGAAGTGGAAGAGATGAGAAAAGAAAAAGAAAGGAGACAAAGGAGACAAGGCTGTCTTTTTATTTCAGTTTCAATTAATCAATTAATCGGAAGCCCAGGAACAAGGATTTTATCCACTAAGACGCTAGTCTCACCCACCGTTCTATATATACAACGCTCCATCCACTTATATCGGAATCTCCCGATCCTTCCCAGACTTCTTCGCCTTGTTTGTTTCACTTTTGATGTCAATGGCTGGAGACTGTGTCACTTGCGACTTTTTCTTTATATCATGATACAGTAATCTTCTCTCCTACCTGACCAAGTCAGTAATCGTGGAATAATTTATTGATCTCCCTTTCTCCCTTCAATGAATATGGTCTAGACCTAGGAGAAGTACTGTGAGAGCCTAAAGTACCCCGATCGGCATTTTAGTGCACGGGTACAATACAATAATAGCAGTTCTGGAATGCTCGTAGATTATTCTATTTGTTTGTGAAAATTAGTATCAATCTGGAAACAAACCAAAAGTAGCTGTATACTGTCTGTCTCTTCCTCATCCCTTGCGTATCTTAACCCACTTGCCCTAATATCCCTTCTAGAATCCCTGATTACCCCCTGTCAACATCCCTACTCTTGGAAAACTCCTGTTTGGGTTTTAGTTTGAATTGGAGAAGAGGAGGAAGAATAGAATGGTAGGAAAATGCTTACAACTAGGGTATACATGACTCTCTCAGTCTTCTAATATTCTGTATTTCAGATTCCATGACGGTCGCATTTGGTTTGTTTACCTTCTACCCTAATTTATAGCGGTTTATTCAACTTTAGACTCTGATTAACAAGTGTTCAGACAAAGGAGAAGCAGGAAACTATTTCTGCAAATAAATAACCTCATCGCCTATCATTCTACAATCCAGATTATCTCCCGAACCTAAGATCCAAACCAACCAGCCAGGGACCCAAGGATTTTCTCAGACTCACTAAAGAACTCCATCTCAACCATCGAATCTCACATCCGACCATGTGTAGAATCCTCCAGAATACTGGAGTATGGAAGCCCTCCTCAACTTACCGGACTTTATAACCGATCCACTATCGTACAGGTGAATAGATATATCTCATAAATATGACATCAGACTTGCCTCTAGAAGCTCTTACCACTGTGTTTGGAAAAAAAGGAGATAGTACCTTGCGTTTCCATTAATATCTGCCTGGATATACTTCAGCGAGGTAGCTTGGCTTCCTTAACATTCCTCCTTTTTTCGTTGCGAAATTGACCAGAGCGAAACCCGTTGATCTAAGGTGTATGAATGTTTGTTTCTTTCTTTTTTTTTGTTTTTTTT
>MVGC01000331.1:0-27478 GCA_003589665.1 Aspergillus sclerotialis | reverse complement strand
TGGTTGTTGTAGTAGTTGGGAAGATATGGATGGTGGTTGGTGGGGATCTGGCAGTGGAGATCTGATTGTAAGAGATAAGTTAGGTAGGTTGGTAGTTACCTGGAATGAATGGATCAAGTATATGACGGAATCAAAACTACCTATATAATAATTTGCAGATAACGAAGCAAACGAATAGCTTTCAAATAAAAGAAAAAGAAAGTACTGAGATGAAAGAATTTTGTGATTCCCATTCTGTTTTGTAAACGTCAAAAGCAGATAAACCGGCACTCTTTTGTTTGACCCAGTAAAAACATTCTGAAATATCTATATACTACCCCAAATACCACCATTTCCTATCACTTTTTCATATTCGACATGCCATGATGGACATTTCCAATCTGCCTCCGTTTATACTCTCTTCCCCGTGACACCTCCAACCCTAGACGTCAACATCCTCTTCACCCAACTAGAAAACAGCCTTAAAAACACTCGACGGCGGCTCATCTACAATCATCAGCAGCAGATCAGACACAAAAGAAAACAAGAATACGTACCCGCAACGATCGCCGCAAAAAGTTTGTCTTCAATAACCACAACCCCTACACAATTCTGTCAGCAAACCTATACAGTACCTCCCGCAACAGGAAAAAGAACACATACGTCCATTCTCAATATCCAATTTATATGTCCCACTATCCATTTCCTGAACTAGAACATGACACCTCCCCTGATCCGGTCCTGGAACAGTGATCACGCTCTTCGGCATCAAGCTCAGATTTTCAATCTGAGCCCTTCCAAGACAATTACCATTCGATTCGAGAAGATAATGATTCCCTCCAGATCGCTCGATTGGGGTCGGGTGGAATACTGTAGCGTGTTCGATTGGACCGATCCTTGCTTGAGCGTAGGGTTCATTGCTCATAGATACCCAGCCTTGGCCGAGGGCGTGGAGTTTGAAGGGCTCTGTTAGATAGTTCATTTTGTTCGTATGCAACGGTTGAGTAAGGAAGGTTTGGTTTCGAGTCTACCGGTGTAGAGTGAGGCGGGTTGATTTCCAATTTATATATAGCAAATCGGTGGGACGCCTGATTTAGTGGCTTAAACAGGAATCCTTTGATTGTGTGGTACAGGATTACGGTATGTCAAGAATCCTGGAATTTGTTGGTCTGGATATAAAGAATTCAAGGAAAGGCAATCAATACGACATCTCGGCATTCGTATCTCCATTCGTATCTCAATGTGTGAACATTCCATCATATGCATGTCTCAGTCTACCAGTCTATCAGGCATAGTCTAGGTAGTCTAGTCTAAGCGACAAAAATTTACATCTTTTCCTGCCTCTTCTTCAAGTAAACACCTCCAGCACGACCGCCAAATCCCCACCGAATCTGATTAGCCATCGCAATCTCAACCTCCAACTCCTCCGCAAAAGTCCAAACCAAACCGGGGTTCTTCTGGAACATGCGTCCCACAAACACGAGATCCAACCCGTCCTTCTCCAACAACGAGTTGGCAAGGGGACCGGAATTAATCATCCCAACAGATCCAACCTTCAGCTTGTCACCCACAGCCTTCTTAACCGCAACCGCAAACGGCGCCTGGAAGGCCGGGCCAGCCTTAATCTGCTGCCCGGCATGAACACCCCCACTGCTCACATCAAGGAGATCAATATCCCCAGCTTCAGCGAGCGCCTGAGCAAACTTAACCGTATCTTCCAGCTTCCAGCTGGGCTGATCGGGAACCGCCTCGAGCCAGTCAGTCGCCGAGACACGCAGGAAGACAGGCATGGAGTCGGGCACAGCCTGCCTGGTTAATTTGGCAATTTCCATACTCAGACGAATGCGATTCTCGAACGAACCGCCGTACTCATCAGTCCGCTTATTCGCCGCAGGCGAGAGGAATGACATAAGGAGGTAACCGTGGGCATTATGAATCTCAATAAAGTCGACACCGGCCTTGACGGCCCTCTTCACGGCTGCTACCCAGTTCGCCTTGAACGCCTCGATATCACTCTTGGTCATTTCCTTGGGAACGGGGAACCTGTCCGAGAAGGGAACGTTGG
Source organism: Aspergillus sclerotialis (assembly GCA_003589665.1). NCBI lineage: Eukaryota > Fungi > Ascomycota > Eurotiomycetes > Eurotiales > Aspergillaceae > Aspergillus > Aspergillus sclerotialis. The sequence continues at coordinate 25,434 of MVGC01000331.1, read as the reverse complement.
ATGGGCCTTTCACGTTATCCGGCCACCCGCCTACTTTCTCGGTAGCCAAGTCCGACATACTAAGCCATGGCGCAACGGTACTGGCTTTCCTTCCCGCATGCGCGATCTGAACACCAATAATCTGGTTCTGGCTGTGCGCGAATTCAACTACCCTCCGCATAGGCTCGATCTGGCTATCTTTCCACAGTCCAGAGTCCTCGGGCGTGATCCTGCCCTCGGGTTCGACCGCTGTGGCTTCGATCATGAGGAATCCCGGGCCGCGTTGCGCGATACCGCCCAAGTGAGCGAGGTGCCAGTCTGTTAGGTGGCCGTCGGCGGCGGAGTATTGGCATAGTGGCGAGAGCTGTTGCGATTTTTGTTAGTTGTATCTCTATTGGTTAGCAGGGCATTGGGAATAGGGAGACATACGCCAATGCGGTTTTGCATGGTAAGTCCGCGAACGGAGAGGGGCTGGAATAGCTTTGGAGGTGGGGAACCGTTAGATTGAGGGTTTGCGGCAGTCCCCGCGGCGGGGATCTGCGCGGGCGTGAAGTAGGAGATGCCCTTAGCGGGCTTGTTTTCGATATCGGGGATGTTTTGTTGGGACATTTTGTCTGATCAGTATAGCGATTTGGGATTGAGAAGGTAGAGGGGAATAATTCCCTTTAAGAAGTAGAGAGATAGATAGATAAGAAAGGAAAGGATCCACTTGATTAGAAATTGGCTGGAAAAATCGGCAAAACGAGATGATATCAGGTCCCGAGGCAAGATCGGCTCGGGGAGAAAATATGTGGGCCTGGATGGATTTCTCCCCGAGTTCGACGGTTATTATGTTCTACTCGAATCTTCTGGATAATAAGCTTAAATTTAGTCTCCGAGAAAAATGAGAAACTATTCCGATGAGGTGATTGTTGTCCATATTCATATTATATGATACGAACGAATGCGATGTATCAACAGGGTATCTACCCATCCTATCCCTATCCCATCCTCCGTTACAAAACAAACACAGACTCCGTGGCTGTACAAAAGTCAAAAGAGCATGTCTAGTGCTGGAAGAGCATGTTAGATTCATCCATTTAAATCAATCCCTGCTTTTATTAGACCGAAAACATTATGCAACGCCGAAACCTCGTGCATTTTCGAGTGCTTTGTCCAATTTCGCCTCTAGAACTTCTTTTGAAGAGTACTCTGGGAGAAGAAGTCGGCCAAAGCAGGTTAAACTGGTTGGGAGGCGCTGCAAAATCGTCAGCCAATTAATCAAAGATGATGACTAGAGAGGAAACACTCACAGTATCGCCCACACCATTTTTCTGAATAACAAACATTATACTCGCGATCCCATTAACAGGAACGCGGTCACTGGCGGTGACAAACTCAAGTAGCTGTGCCTTTTTCTCGGCAGAGAACCCTTGAACGACATCCCAGAAATCACGGATCACTCGGTGAGTAGGGCCAAAGCCTCCTTCGTATCTCGCATGGCGCTCCAGTTCTTTCAGATCAATCTCCTGAATCCCTTCGACAACAGTCTTCAACGCTTCAGGGGTGAAAATCGAAAGGGCTGATCGATCAAGGCACGTATGAAACCCACGCATAAAGGCTTCGAACTGCGGTCGAATCGATTTATCCGTCAGCCAGAAAATGTAATCTTTGACAAACTGGTGGCGATTGTGATTGGTGACAAGTGCTGGTTCTTCCATTGGTGGTGTCGGTGACTGAATCGGTACCGGATCTTCTACTGGTTTGATATCCCCATGCAATGATCCGCTAGAAGCGAGGTCAGTAGCTTCAGCGGCCATCGATGACGGAGGACTTAGATTGGCACTGTCAGAGTAGTGTGGCACCTCGGACCAGGTCGAGTAGCCGAACGGTGCATTGACACCATCCGGTTGCATAGACTTGGGCGGGAGTGGCCATATCGCGTCTCGACCGACTCTCTGCATGTCGACCGTCTCGACGTTCCCAAATGCTTCAAAGCTGAACTCGTACGTGCGCATGAAAATGTCACCGACTTCGCCATCGTCCCAATTAAGCAGGTTTTCGAGGCCTCGTGCAAGGTCTGGCCACCCGTCTCTGATATGATCAAGGTGTTTCACTTTCAACCCTAGCAGTTTTCGATAGAAAGCAATCGGGAAGTTTATTGGCAGGGTGAGACCATTGTAAATTGCAAGAGACACCAAAAGCCCAAGGAGCTCGAATTTGTAAAGTGGTTCCCACGAACACGGTTGGAACCAAGATGTCCGTGTACGCGAGTCCATGGTGAACATGCCGTAGGAAGGGTCCAGTGCTTCCGCCATAATCACTCGAAGGAATTCCTGCTGCACCCCACCGTGATCAAGTCCTTCTTCTCCTTCATCCATCCCCATCTGGACCTTCAAAGGGCGCATCAGCTCTCTTCTCTCACGTCGCCAAAGCTGGTTGAGAGCGTCGGTAAGGACATTATCCCGGCGTACTACAAGAACCAGATATGTCGACATGGAGGTTTTCATTCGCGCGAACAGACTAACGTCGTCACTGATCTGAATGGCACCGAACGCGGTATGTGTAATATGCCGCGTGGTAGTCATCGCAGATTCGTAGTACTTGGCCATTGAAGAGTAATTCAGGGCACGGAAATAGATGACAAGAGAGGTCGGAGGGAAAAGGAACGAGTACGACAAAAGGTGCACCGTCTTGTTATTTGACAAGCTGCTCAACCATTCAACGGGCATCTCCAGAGGGTCCAGCCTCTCTGCAAGGAATGGTGTGTGGAAGTCTTCAGGTATTAAACCAAGACGGTGCCGCTCTTTGTACATCGAAGCTAGTATCTGGATGGCACCTCCAGCCGCACTGCTTCTGGCCACTTCAGGCTTACCATCCCATTCTCGGAGGAACAAAGTGCGAATCCACTCCACTATAAGAGCGGAAGCGCTAGGCTGTATCATGCCTGAAGCGAGGTCCTGATTATCGACTCCAGAGACGCTTATGTCATGATGTTCGCTTAGATTGTCCATAACAAAATCTAAGATGTTACTCTTTCTTTGTTTTGGGGCATCCCGCGTATACACCTCACATGCCTTTGATATCCCATTGTAGGCCATTCGTGCTGTCAAGGCACGAACCAAACGGTTAATGAGTCGAAGAGCTAGCTCATGCTCGAGTTTGTCAGTCGCCTCGACAATCAACCCTGCACTTGCTGATGGAAGTTTTTGCATATCAGCATTAGAAGCCACAGTGCCAATTCCGCGCATGCGAAGAAGACCACGCCATGTTTGCGCGTCCATCGTCGGGAGATAACTTATCAAAGCGAAGAGAGCGACTGTGGCAATATCAGCTGCACCAGCATCGGAAATATGTTTGTCTTTCGCTGGATCCGATGCTCGGCGCAGTATCGCAGGGGCCGACACAGGTGCTGCAGTTGAGTTTCGCCGGGACTGCCTGGGCGGAGTCGAAAGTTCCCTCGGAGGCACAAAGACCTTTTCCAGCACAGTCCACAAGCCATGCAACGCAATATCCCAGGGGCAAATAGTGAATAGCCTGCGTAATGAAGGTTGAAGCTGCCCTAGATCAAGGCGTGTACTTGGTGTGTTCGAATTCCGTGTCACCTCATCTGAGTCGTTCACACCTTTCCGGAATGACCGAAGGATCTGCCTCGTGTTGCCCAAAGCATAAAAGACACTCTGAGCAACGAAGTTGAATACTTGACGTTGGCGTCGTGTTGCATAGCGCCACTCTGAATCATCAAAGCTACCAGTGAGCTGCATATAAGCTAGTTCCTCGCGCCAGCTTCGTGCATCCTCCTCGGACTGAATCATCATCTGGCCCAGTTCATTAATTATTTCAATTGTCAGATGGCTCACGGATTCAACCGATGAGACTACATCACGCATATAATGATGACTTTTATGTTTGCTCTTTTTTTCACTGGGAGACTCGATATCTGAGGGAACACGATTTTGTGGAGCTGGAGCCTGGGTCTGGCTTTTTGGGCGTTGAACATCATTCAAAAGCTTAGCACCATCCCAAGAAACACGCCTCTGTTTCTTTTCCTGCTCTTGGAAGTAATCAGCATTCGCATCACCAGTCCGGCCTCTGTGTTTCTGGCGGCGGTGTTTCAATGCCGGAGGAGAAGGCATGCTAACAAATTCATCGGTGCCAGTATGAGTATTAAGTGAAAGCTTCCGGGCAGGTTTACGGTCAGGTATTGCCTTTTCCTCTAATCCAAACTTTGGACTTTGGCGCCACGGATCAACGTCCGTGAGCGACAGCCGTTTAACATGTTGATTAGGGAGCTTCAGTTCCACAGCGGCAGGTTGGGTTCCGGTGATCCTCGATGAGGGAGTATGTGGATTGCCGCCAGCAGTTCCATTGAGTACAAACGGGCGCCCTTGGGTTGAATAAGGAGTCTCTTTACCGGAGGTGGCTTTGGCATGGCCATTCTCTGACTTTCGTGGCTTGGTGCTAGTCATTGGGTGGTCCGGTTGTGTTCCGAAGGTGTCAGGTGACCGACGTAGAGGAAGCCATTCAAGCATCCGTAATGACAACGTGTCGAATAGATTCTGTGTAAAAGACTTTGGGTCTTTCTTCCTTGGCGTCGCTGCGGAATCATCCTCAGGTGAGATTTCTGCCTCCCCTTGCACATCAGAGCCCGATGGAATGTTTCGAGAATCAATAAATCCGTTGGGAGTGGTTGATATCCTGTCGGCTGAAACCTGACATCTCGATGTACGTTCAACTCCATTCGGATCTGACCTAAAAGCACTATCCCGTTCTCCAGAAGTATCATAAGCAGGTGTTCGGCTCGACCGCTGAGTGGGACGCGGGGAGACTGGCGATTTAAACTCAGAAACTACCCTAGGTTTGTTGCAACAAAGACCATTCTCAGCATTGTCCAGGCTAGCAAGATAACAAGCCAATGTCCGAGCGCTCAATTCGGTGTAACGACGAAACGGGCCTTCGGTAGTGCGCCTTCGGTAGCTGGCGCACGTAGGGGTACAGCACCCGGGATCTTGACAGCCATAGAGGACTTGATTCTTGTACCTATGCATGATAGTGTTAGTGTGATGTCTCCGTGACTGGCAAATATAAGGACTCACCGGCGGACCAGAAGATTGAACTGCCGTCTTCGTTCATCTCTGTACCACGGCAAAACCAGAGCAGGGTCGGAAACTTCGACAGTATTGCGGGCAATAACTTCCGGTGCGTTCGGGGGAAGCTTGGATCTGGGAATCTGCGACTGGTTGTCTATGGCGGCAGAGGACCGAGTGTCGGTAGAAGTAAACGAAGCTCCGCGGAGCCTGGTCATTTTCACAGGCTTAGGAACATGCCTGAGTTGACCAAACAGGACACAAAACCTGCCTGATTATAGAATAAACTTGAGACACGAACAGAGGGATACGTTGTTGATGAAGTTGAACGGGGCTGATCTGATATCATCGGAGTTACGGTCGGCCCGCCACTGGACCCTCAGGCAGCTATAATTAGTCATTAATCGGAAGATCTAATTCCCGACTTGGCATCTGAGTTGATGATTATCAATCATTCCCAAAACGGACTAGCGCCATTCAACGTCATCGCCACAAATCAAATCGGATCAATTGAATTTGACTCTTCGTCTTGCTTCTATTTAACCACTTGATTTCGGGCTGTTGTGAGTGAGTCAGGAGTGTTGTTCACTTTTATTGTTCACTCTCTTTTTTTACAGTTGCCCACTGTCGGCATCTCATCGAATCCCTCACTTACATCCTCGATCAAATCTTTCCATCTGCCCCGCCAAATCCATTGATTGGTACTACAGATACAACGAACCCGTTGATAAACCAGTCATTATGGACGCAAGTTCCCAGGCAAAGGTTCCGGCCTCTTCTTTGCCATATACCTGCAATTCCTGCCTCGTTGCTTTCCGTAGCAGTGATGCGCAGCGGGATCATATGCGCAGGGATTGGCAGTAAGTACTGTTTTCATAAATTCCTGTACGAGTACTTACTTATATTGTAGTCTTTACAACATGAAGCGTCGTATTGCGTCCCTTCCACCTGTGTCTCAAGAAACCTTCAACGAGAAAGTCCTCGCTGCCAAAGCTACCTCGACCGCTGCTGCCGCCAAGGCTTCCTTCGAGAAAACTTGTGAAGCCTGCCAGAAGACATTCTACAGCGAAAATACTTACGCGAACCACATAAAGAGCTCGAAACACAGATCCCGTGAAGCTCAACTACACAGAGAACACGCCGATGATGCCTCATCTGTCATGAGTTCTAATTTCTCGCTTGGAGAACCGATCAATCGCCGCGGTAGCCAAACGTCTGTGTCAAAAGTTGCAGATACCCTCAAGTCCACCACAATCGAGGAAAAGGATGAGGAAATGGAGGAAGGAGAATACTGGGAATCCCATTGCCTCTTCTGCAACAGCCCGTCGTCGAATATCCAGGCCAATGTCAGTCACATGTACAAAGCTCACGGCATGTTCATCCCTGAGAGAGATTATCTTGTCGACCTCAATGGCCTTATCCACTATCTCTATCGCAAGATTAATGAGAATTTTGAATGTCTCTACTGTCACGTTATCAAAAGCAACCCCGGCGCTATCCGAACCCACATGCGTGACAAGAGCCATTGTATGATTGCATTCGAGTCAGAAGAGGAGCAGATCGAAATCGGCCAATACTACGATTTCCGCAGCACATACTCCGATGACGAGGGACAGTCAGCTGGCAGCGGTGGGGTCAAGGTATCTGGATCTGACGAAGACCAAGATGGATGGGAAACCGAAACCTCAGTATCCTCTATGGACGAGGATGAGGAAGAAGGTGGTTACAAGGATGAACCAGTCGTTTACCAAACCGAATACGAAATGCATCTTCCGTCTGGCCGTAGCATTGGCCACCGCTCTCTAGCGAGATACTACCGCCAGAACTTACGAAACTACCCCACTGCCGAAGAGCGCCAGGCACGTCAACTTGCCATCGAAAACGGAGAGGTGGCTCCAGAGGAACAGAAGCCGAAGGGTCACGACAACCACCATAGAGCAGTTATCAGCCGTGGCAATGGTGGCTCCGGAATGGTCGGTGTGACAGATGCCCAAAGGCACCAGGCAGTTACAGCTGAACGGAAGGATCGCTCTCGTGCTATTCGACAGGAGCTGAGGCAAAGGAATAGGATCAATAGAGCTGCCAATCACCAACAGCACTTCCGGGTACGTTCTCCTTCTTTTTAAATAATATCCTTATATCTAACCTATGGAACAGGATCCCCTCCTTCAGTGATTGCTTTCAAACCTGGCGTATTGTACAAGCCATTCATGTCGGTTACGACAGGCCATATTGGCTCCAAAAGCGTATCGTTTATACAGCCCAATACTCCTCGCCGTTTACAAGTGATCGGCATGGGCATGAGATTCTATGTCGCATTTAATTGGGATTGATTACACGAGATATCCATCTTGTATGAAGTCATTGGCGTTCCTTCTATTTTGATATTTCGAAGACTTGGTAGTGATAGATGACCATGATTTACTTATATGGAGAATCATGAGAAATGAATTCTACTAAGTGGAATGAAGCTTTCTGCCTCTCTTCCTACCTATCTATTTATGCCTTTCTGCATGGCTCAGGAACGAGCTGTAATGTAGACTGTATATCCCGTTCAGGTGAGCCCTGGAAATACTATACCTGACGCCGTTCATCAAATACCGAATGGTTGGAAATACATATGCAATATATAGAGCCGTTCACTTCGATATTCTCATTTCCCACCCTACCAACTGACTACAGAGATGGATTCGGTATAATTCTAACAAGCCACTGCTAGAAATTATCTATGATAATCAGGGATCTCGCTCTAAACCTACCTAGTAAGCGAGCAACTGTGTCCGTCCTAATATCGTGTATTCTGGGAATATGAGGCTAGAAACTGAGCCGGACAGTAACAAGGATGGGGATTCGAAGACTTTATCTATGAAAAGATGTTGATTATAAAGAGGTTAATGGTGTCTATTTTCAGAAAGAAAACGCAAACTATTAAACGAGGTCCACTTGTACAAATGCATTTAAAAACCATGTTACGAGACGGAAGGACTGTCTCTCTAGAGCTAGTCCGTTTGCTGAGAAGACACATACGACTTGGTCTTCGGTCTCTCAAAAAGGAGGAAATCCTGTGGAATTCGAAGTGACCATGCCAGTCTTTAGCAGCCACGCAAAGCACTTGCATTGTCTCGCTCCAGGAGAAATCGACACTAGAAAGGATTGGCATACTGCCACATCTCCCGTTCAGCTTGTAATTCTTCCTCGTACTGGTCTCCATGGAAAACGGAATTGATAAGAGTAGCCCAGTCTTTCTGGTCGCCCCAGAAATTGTATTTCGCTTTTGTATACTCCCAGTACTCAGGCAAATATCCCGAACACCCGAAGTCGATAATACCAGCCAATTTCCCGTTTTCGATCATAATGTTCGAAGGTGACAGATCGCCGTGGGTGAAGACGATGCGATGGGTCTTTGAATGGGCCTTTTCAACCAATGCTCTGAGCTTATCTCTCGTGACGAGACTCCGATGAAACTCGGACTCGGAATCGAATGGCCCGCATGTGTTGTTGATTCGGTAGTCAAACACCGGCCCACCCAGTGTGTCACATATGAAGTTGTTGGTTTTTGTTTGGGATCTGGCGAAATTGCATCATGCAGTGGCGAAGGTCCGATGCTAGTTGGTCGCGCTCCTTATATGTCAGTTGGTGAAATACGGAAGCTGCCTGTTGGCCGGGAACTCTCGTCATGACCAAATATGTGTTTTCGTGATATTTCACCATTTCAATCAACCTTGAGCTCGGCACATCAGTGTGGCATTCCACTAGTCGGAGGCTTTCTCCTTCCTGATTGTGAGGCGGCCGGCCCCAACCGTGGCGCCCGTATTTGATAAATAAGCCAAAAGGGACATGCTGCAGCCCCCAGAGGTTGGGACTGGAGCCGTAAAGCAGGCGGCCAAGGCGTAATAAAAGTAAGTATGTCCATACGCGAAACTTTTGGGGAACGCGTAGCCATATTGAATCGTATGAATCGAAAAAGAAAGTTCCTCAATTTTTGCGGGAGGGTAAAGAGCCTCCATCTTAGGGGAGGCCAGCCAGCACGAATGCGATCTTCGATTGAAGACCATTGAAGGGAATTGCTAAATCGGGATCGAAGATTTAGAAGAAGTGGGCTTGGGTGTGGAAGTCTGTCGGGATCATCGCTAGCAAACTCCATATGTAGCGAAAGTTGAAACGAATGCGAGCCTGTACCAGCTGGTGAGAGCACATACTATAAAGAGCTGGGTAAGCAGAGAATTTCAAGACGAGATAGTACAAAACACTCACTTCTGGTTTAGAAGGAGATGTATCGCTAACGTTGGGAGGCCAAGCTGGATCAGGATATGGTGTTATGTGATATCTCCCTTGTTGAAATCCTTTCTTAGCGTCTGGTGCCATGAGCAACATGTTGAGAAGAGGATCGGTGGTTACGGCCTCAGAGTCATATGGAGGCCATATATTGGCGTCACACAGGCTTTTCAGTTTGGAATAATTTGCTGGTGTGAGAAATGCATCAAGTAGCAAGGTCAGTGTATGCTAAGAATAGGGTTAGCAAGAATACAATGGGAGAAGAATATATTTAATATGCCTTATGTTCATTCTCAAGCCAAGCAATAAATGAAGGAGGGATAATATATAATGGACTCGGGTGTTGCGCCCCGAACACATCCTGAGAGCGGACAATGCAGCATTTTCAATGATCTCGCTGTATCACGGGCTCTGGATATATTGGCTGGGTCAGGGGGTTCTGCACTATACAGTCTATGTTTAGGCAGGTAAGGCAAGATAGACGGGTACAAAGCACATACACCTTTCGAGCAATCTTTTCCAATCATGGCTAATTGATCGCAATACCTGTTCCTTGCTGTTGGACCCCTTGAGCTCTATGCGATTTGATATGTATTTTGCTGCCCGGGTAGGGTCGACAGCATCTTCAATAAAGAATGTAAGAAGTTTATGCTCAGTGTTCTCAAGATCTGCAGACTGGATAAGCGAAAGGACCTGCTGGGCATAGGGTTCCTGGGACATGGTGGAATAGTCGAGTTGTATCAAAGAACAGATGTATTTATCATGTGGAGAAAACGGGGTGTGGGGAATATAAGATGACCCGTTATCTTGTGGGGAAATACAAGTACCTAAACAACACTAATACAGAGTACTATATTATATATGATGGACTATATATCTTGACAGGTCTTCATTTGGTTTTAGAAACACGACTAGAAATAGCACTTGACTGACGTATTAAGACACGCCAGTATCAGCTACGCTATGCGAACCAAACAAATTCGTCCCTGCACTTGAGACCAGCTTGAATAACGATACTTGCATATCATACACAGACTTCGGCGTCACTGAAAAATGAACGTGAAACAAAACTGCAAGTCATTCGGTCACGTTTTGTTGGTCATACAGGTGGGCGGGTAATGTAATGGTGTATGAATGCCATGGCGTGAAATGATGAATGTTGAGCTAGTGATGGTGAAACTGGACGTTAAGTAGAGGGCAGATCGCTCCGACCAGCAGAGGGATAGACTGGAGGGAACTATTTAAAAACAGACAAGACAGGTTCTTTACAAGTCCCCCTGCAATGAGACGAGGTAATGACTGTTATTGCGATAGAAGAGGCCGATCCTCTTCGCTCTGCCGACTATCCGATTTCTTTGAACTGTGGCCTCGCCTCCTCCTACGGCGCTTCTTTTTGCTCCCGTTTGTACTGGGGTTCAGTCTAGTGGGCTGGGAATCCGAATCTTGATCCGAATGTACAGGTGGATGGAGGTTTCTATCGTGGTGGACGTCTCCGTCTCTTGTACTTCTGCCTTCGGTTTCGGAAGAGCTGGGGCTGCTAGTTGTGTGAAGGACGACTTTGCGAATGCCGTTTACATCGACGACCTGTTCGGTGATGCTGCCACTGCGCGCTGGTCCGCGGTGTCTATACGTGGGCACGTTGGCCTTGGTGCGGTCTCCATTCTGAGAATCAGACGAGCGAATGCTCACTGTTGCGCTTTCCTGTGTGGAGTTTTGGCGGGATTGATCGTCGTGCCGACTCTTATCCTCCTGCTCTTCAGCGACAACTTCAGGTATTGATATTTGGGAGAAGTCTTTTGCTGGTGTGGTGTTTGTAGTCTGGTCTGTCATTGTTGGCCCTGGTCCCATAGTACCATAGCCTAGTTTGACGGCATGGACGCCGTCTTTAGCATCATGTCCCGCTGATTGTAGGAGTCCTTCCCCAATACCACCTAGGTGGCTGACTGGGACTGTTTGTCGGGTTTGCGTGTCGGAAATACTTCGAGAGGAGTCATGGTCTGTTTGACCGGAGCGAGAGGGAGACGCACCACCTCTTTTGATCTTCACGCTTTGGTACCGGGTATGGCGTGGTCGGCTGGCGAGATTGGAAGGACCTAGATGTTTGAGGTGTTCACGTATTTCATCAGTAGCGCCTCGTTGGGTTACCCATCCATCCGAGTTTTGAGTGTAGTTATTGTCGCTGAGTTGTTTACGGAGCTGGAATCGTGGCGGAGGTGCTTCGACTGAGCTTCGACGTCGGTCCACTTCGGCCGTCTTGGGTGATTTGGAAGCACCCTCCGAATCGACCGAGTCACCATCAAGCATTGACGATGATTTGATGGGATCCTCAACGATCTTTCCTTTAGGAACGCGAGATTTAGGAGCGGGTGTCATTCGGCGAATGGCTTTATGGACGTCGATGAAAACATCTGACTCGTCGATGATTTCCTCGCCGATCAACTCCTCAATCACATCCTCCAAAGTGACAACACCCAGCGCACCAGAGTCCTCGCCAGGGAATTCTGAAACAAGAACCATATGCGACTTGCCTTCTTGGAAGAAGTTGACAATGTCCAGACAACTCGTCTCAGGCCGAGTCTCTGGGAGGGTAGCCAGGGCGAAATCCCGCACTGTTTTGCAATCCTCGGGGTCATACGTAATCAGCATTTTAACAAGAAGCATCCCAACAAAGTTCATGTGGTTATCCGGTGCGTAAATCGGGATTCGAGAGTATCCCTGGGAGAGGATCAAATCCATGGTACGTTCGTCAAGCACCGTGTCGGCTGACATTGTGAAGACATCCTCCATAGGAGTCATGATACTCCCCACAGCCTTCTCCTTTAGATCCAAGACAGCACTAATGATAGTAACCTCATCGGAGTTTAATTGTTCTCCTGCCTCTCCCAAGGTTTTGTGTAGGGTTACCAGCGTTTTCAGCCCGGCTTTTTTGTAGATAGTTCCGTGATCTTCTCCGAGTAGCCTATCGAGAAGTTTGGCTACTGGCCATGCAATGGGAGACATGATGTACATAAGGGCGAGGACAAACGGGGCCATCCAAGCACCGATGGGAAGGCCGTATCGAACGCATATCGACTGGGGAACGATTTCACCGAATATGACTATTTGGTACGTTAATCAACTGTCCACATCTACAAGAGATTCCACATACCAATCAGAACAGTACTCCCCAGGATAGCCGGCCAACCTCCTCCGAGCGAACGATCGAGAACAATGGGCAGAGTTTCGTTGGTGATAACATTGCTCAAAAGGAGTGTAACCAATACCCAGTGCTTTCTCTTCTTGATCAAATGAAGCACGCTTGCAGCATTTTTTCTTTCTCCGACATCTCCGGACGTTTTGATAACCTGCAGATAGACCTCATCCTAGGAAAAAGAATTCGTGTCAGCGAGTTGACCAGAAACCAGACTCAGTCGACGAAAGCATCCAACATACCTGACCCATTAAAGCAATGGTGAGGCCAGCAAAGGCACCACCACTCAGGACGAGGGCCGCCGCAACCGAAAGATACAGCCATACTCCGGGTTCACTGGGCGACTCTGGCGCCTCGGTTGAGTGTGAGAGAAGGGAGATATGCGCGGGAGCAGCCTTGGCGATCGGCAGTTGGTGAAAAAGAAGGACAAAAACTTTGACCAAACCAAGTATGACAGGATGAGTGGCCATAAAGCGGTTCATTGGAGGCGCAGCCATCACAGTGGGCGAGGGAGCGAAGGCCTACTGGTCAGACATTTCACTCGCGCAGAACGGAAGAATGCCCGAAGTGATCGTTGATGACGTAACTGATCGAGGTTGGGCAGTCGCAACAAGTAGAGGGAGTTGGCTTCAAGACGACGGAAGGAGGTCAACAGTCGCAGTTAAAAAAGGGCCAGAATCAAGACAGAGTAATACAGACGGTAAGGTAATAACTTTCTTATGTATTCTTGGGTTGCACTGCTTTGTATGACTTGCTTTGGCTTTATGTAACTAACTAAGTTACTGTTGCTGACTTAGCGGGTGGCACAACCTTAGTATAACTTCATCTTTCTCGCTTTCGGCACATATCCTCGTTTGGTTGTTGTTTACATAGTATATCAGTCTTGTTTGCTTGGGAATTGAATGTCTATGAATGGCCCTAGCAGCAAATCCTAGGAATCGTCGAAGAATACTATTCATCCAGCGCCCGTCGACTTCATCTCCATTCAGATCAGCTCAACAAATATAATAGGCGATTTGCTTTCTTTTCACTCGATTCAGACCATATCTCCTAATAATAACTACTTTCGAGTAATTCATTAGTTGTATACCATTTACCGTGTTACAGTGACAATCCTCAATCAAATACCACGTCGTACTTGCTTGGTAGAATATCAATTTACTTGCATCTTGGGAACGCTATACAAGACGAAAACAATCCATACTAGCTGTATTGACTACAAAGGACCTTCTCATCCATATAACCATATCTTCCTTCAAGAATTGCCAGACTTATCGTTCAACCAATTCCACATGGGCCAGCATGGCCATACTGTGGATCAAAACTAGTAGAATGCCCCCGTGAATAATAGGCCAATTCCCATGATCCTAAGTTGTTCGTGCCCTTTCTGAAGATGTTTCGAATGGTATCTAGAATGGCATATTCGGCAAGATGTCCAGACAATTGATTCGTAATTGCCCATTCTTGTTCCTTCAGGTTATGGAACAGGAACTGCTGAAGGAGGTTATTCTTGTCGAAGGCAGAGCTCCGAGGGACTATAATAGTACTGATACACAATTAGTTGTTCGTGGAAAGTTGCCTCTGCAAGTTGTCTCTGCAAGTTGCCTCTGGCAATTGCCTTACCATAAGTCCAGAGGCTCTCTATCAAGAATATCAACAGTAGCCCTAAAAGATAGATAGCATCAGCAGAGATATTTCTGAGGTGTGGGAGGGCAAATATTTTAGAGTTTAGGGTGAAGCTTAGGGTAAATATTCATTCAATCCTCACTTTCTGCCCAAATCTCCATATAAATTTGCCTGTATCTTGGATGCAAAGTGAAAATGAGCTCTATCAGCCGCATCACCTGGCCCCAATTAAGGACATTTCCTTCACTTTCTGGAACAGATATTGATCATTCGTCGTCCCAATTAGGACTAGGTGCTTCAATCCTCGGTCAATTCACTGGAAACCATCGTCACCTGGACTCTCCCAGCAGGCATAAATAGGAAGCTTTCTCTTCCACAACAACTTCTTCCTCTTCTCTTCTTCTTCCTCGAATTATCAGCTTTTTCCACAGCTACCAAGACCACCACACAAGCAAAGCTTGTTCCTTCCTGATTTTTTGAAACTTCATCATAACCACCATCACCACCACCACCATCACATCTCTCTTTTGCCTTAAAGGCATCACCTTTCTGGCCCAAATTCGAAAGGGCCAAGACAATCGTAACGTTCCATCCACATTCCCATCCACATTGTAATTGGCTAACATCATTCCAAGAAGCCTCCACAAAAAATCGACAACAGCATTCACCATGACTACCCCCATTGAACAGGTGTTCCTGTACGGTGAGGAGAGCCCAGAATTCCCCGTCAGTGGAATTCTGGCCCAGGTCTGGTTCTCGGACCTGACCAACGGGGGAGCTGTGACCTTTGCTCTGCTCCTCCTCACCTGCACGATCATCGGGTTCTGGGATGACCTCACACCCTGGATCTCACTTGCGGTGAGCACCTTGGTCGTCTCCCCGATCACAGTGTTGGTCTCCGGCGCGTACTCGTTCCTCGCGGAACTCGCGGCCGCTCGCTCTGTCGGAGAGCTCAAAACCACACTTCTCGTCAACGTGCATCGGGTCCTTCATCCGATTGTCGCCGCTCTGTTAGGCTGTCTAGCCCCGTTGAAATGGTGGTTCCCCTCCAATCAGCCCCAGACAATGACCTGCCGCCTCTCTGGCTCATTCGCCGCCAGCATGGTCGGGTACTACGGCTTCCTGCTCCCGACCGCTCAGTACCTGTACGGTGCATCCGAGGGTCTGATGTCGGCGAGTTGGGAACAGTCGCAGTACTGTCTGGACGTGCTGAACGCTTATGATGCTGTTTGGCGGCCGTCTCGGCGTCTGTGGGTGGAGGCTTGCTACTGTTTCGGCGAAGAGGCCAGCCTTCAGTTGCAGGCGATAATCGAGGACGACTGGGAGTTGCCCCACCGGTTCGCCTTGCTTGCGAACGGAGAGACCCACCATCTCCGCTGCATCGCTTGCGTTGTTATCTGTGCCTTGCTCGTCATCACGGCGGCGTCGGCTTCCGACATTCGCGACTGGACGGTATCGCTACTGGCGAGGGTCCTGGTCCGAATCGTCGACGCCGCCGACAAGGCACGGCCCCAAGGTGTGCCCCTGACGCTGCGCGAGTCCCGTCTCTGGGATCGGATCAACAGTTACGAAGTTGATCTCGCCAAGCTGAAGGGGCTCCTTCAAGACATCACCGAGGAGCTAAGGGTAACCAAGCTGATGCGGGGCGATGGTCTGGGCCAACTCAACATCCAAATTGCCCGCTGGCGCCAATCTGAGGATGCTCGATCCAAAGACCACGCCCTCAACCTCGATTTGCAACGGCAAATCGGGAGGCTGGTGTGGCAGCTTCGGAGTGCCCAGAGGGCTGAGGCTGATGCCGCTTCGAGAGAGCGGGCCCTCACAGCAAACATGGCCTCGCTAGCCAGGAGGGCAGAACAGGCGGAGAAGTCCCTGAGCGACGAACAGTCAATCATCTCGTCGCTCAGAGCCGAGCTCCAGGCTCGGAATGAACAGCTCGCAACCATCGAGCACCGCCTGGCCGCATCGCCCGCCGACGCACCCGAGAGCCAGTCTCAGTGCGTCGAGCGGCTCGAAGCCGATCGCCAGAAGTCCAGCGCCGAAATCACGGAGTTGATTTCCTCTCGCGACCGCCTGCAGGAGCAGTATGACGAGATCCTGAACCGGCATGATGACTATTACCTCCGGTTCGGGACGGTCGAGGAAATTGAGGCCATCGCGAGGGAGCGAGACACTGTCAAGGGGCAGCTCGCGGACCTCATGGCCCGGCTGGAGGCCATCTCGAGGGAGCGAGATAACGCCAGGTGCGATCTCGCAGAACTCATGGCCCGGCACAACTCCATGATCTCGGTCGCTGACAACTATTATCAGGAGACCCAGATGTCCCTGGCTCAGGCAGAACAGAGGGACGTGGTTCTTCGGCAAACCATTGCCGACGTCCGTGGCGCCTGCGACATGGTTCTCGCGCAGGAAGCCAAGACCGCCGACGATGCCCTTCAAAAGGCATCGAAGCTTGAGACTGAGGTCTGCGACCTCAGACTCAAGCTCGAGCAGGTCACGGCGGAGGCCAAGAAGAGCCACGAGGAGGCGGAGAGTTCAAAGGCAACTATCCTTGACCTTGAACGCCGCCTTGCCAACTACACCCCTCCCGAGAGCAGCACTCAGTGGATCCCCAAGGTGCAAACTGGCAACCCGGGCTCGATCCAGACTGCTCTCGAGCAAAGCCAGGTGACGGTCTCGAAGCAGCAAATGGAGATCGAAGCCCTCAAGCGCCAGCTCGAAGAAACCCACATGGATGCTGAGCGTCCAGCCGAGGATGGCCTTCGTGAGGAGATCTCCAAGCTGCGGAAAGCCCTGGAGGCGGAGAAGCGGGCACGAAGCGAAGACCAGCTCCGCTGGCACAAGACGACGAGCGATCTTGAAGCTGAAAACAGGAGGCTCACGATCGCTCAGTCGAACATGGCCGCTACCATGCGTGGTGGCTCCATGCGAGGCAAACTCGCGTGGCAGTGCCATGAGCCAAGTGCCTCGCCCATCGTCTCAAGATCCCAGCTCTCCCTCCGGCGAGGCCGGGGGTTCTAAGTGAGTTGAGGACTTGGCGATGGTTCTTGATTCCCTAAGGTGACTTGCTCTCCCTCAGGCGGCGTCCTGGGGTTCTAAGTGAGTAGAGTGCCTCCATCAAGAAGCTCCGTTTCTATTCTGGTGAGTCTCCCATCCGTGATTTCTTCAGGACTTGCTTCCCCTTCTTATATAATCCGGCCCGGACGTCAGTTCGTGGCTACGGTGCCCTCAGATCCGGCCGGACTTTAGTCCTGGCTACGGGTCTGAGGTTTGTAAGTAAGCAGAGTCCTGGGTCACCCTGGCGATCCTTGGCATCTCATGGTCCGGGAAATTGGCGGAGGAAGGGAGAGGGGAGGGGAGGAGGAGGGGGGTTCTTTTTTTCTCTTTTGACAACTGGGGGGAGTTGGGGAGGGAAGATGGGGGGGGATCTAATTTCTTTTGCCTGTGTTGAGTCTCTTTTGTTTCTTTGGATGGGGGAGTTTTTGTTTTTTTTGCCCAAGGGGCACAATGGACCTCGTTTTGAAACCAGCTTGATGTTCTTACAATTGTAGAAATTGTAGGCCTTGCAGCGACATGGGAAGTTGTAGGGAAAAGAAGATGGTCTTCCATCTGCCAGAAGATATCAAAGCCACCGCCTTTACAAGTCCCAATGCGACATCTAGTCTGTACATCAGTAGCTTCAAAAGGGAGTCAGGATTTCATTTAGAAGAGTGATATCAAAATAAAGGAAGTTATGGAATTATGGAAACTAATTTGGACTACATGGAATACGGATACTGCATACAAGTACCGTACGTACTTCAAACAGAGCTAGGGATACTAAGAAAGACCAACAACGCAGTCGGATGACAGATGCAGAAGAGAAGAACATGCAAAAAGCAAAGGACAAGCGCCTAGATCATCATTACTGATCGACTGTCTTCGACCGAGGAATCAAGATGTTCATGGGCGGCGCTTAAATCGCTGAATGCGACAGGTTCCACATAGCTTCAAAAGTGCCATTGGATGGCTAATTCCTGCAGGAATTGGCGCTGTGCCTGAATTCCTCCCAGCCATGATTTGTTCCTGCAGTTCGAATACAGTCGGATATATTCTCCATTGGCCTATCATGGAGAAAGAAGCCGCTGTTTAGCGACGCCAAGAGCAAACATTGGAAAAGGGCAAGTAATGATGGAAGAGGGAGCAATCCGATAGTACTGTAGGGATGATCAAGAATTGTTAGACAAGGGAAGAGAAGATACAAGAATAGCATCAAGGACAACAAAAGAAGGAAAGGAAGAAGAAAGGAAGGAACAAAAGAAGCCAAGGAGGGATGACTAAGCTAAGTTCAGCCCTGCATCTCCACTGGTTCTCCTTTCTCTCTTTCTCATTCTCCCTCTTCATACATTCCTTGCTTGTTTCCACTAGTCCTTCCTTCATTCTCATTCATTCCCTCCCCATTCTTTCCATTACCTTACCTGCCTGTCGTTACAAGGCTGGAGATCTCCATTCATTCATTCAGACTCCAGTCCCCTCCCAACCTCCTTAGCGCCATTACTTGGCATTCGGCCCATTCGAGTTTCATGATCCTTGTTGAGCTCCCCTTGACGCCTGCGAACTCGATCATTACTTGTTACGTATCCTATTTGAATGGTTGTTGTGGTTTGATTGTCGATACTTACTCTGAAACGCTCTCTCTACCGCGCGACTCCAAAGTTCTTCGTTCGTTCGGTTATGCGACCTTGAACCCTTGATCGACAATCAATTGTTCCGCCCTTGTCGCTCCTTGCTTCGACGACACGCTTATCATAAAATCCAATTGATTCATACCACCCTTGGGCTGGCCTGCCATCACTGCGATTGTGACTTCCACCGGCTGGACCGAGGAAGTCGACTCTCCCCGTCGTGAATATCATCGTCGTTGCGCCCCAGGAAATTGATTGCCTGGCAGGACCAGGTTCTTGTGCAATATGCCTTGCTGTGGAGATCGAGAGAAGGGAGCGATAGCGATGGAGGAGAGGTGGGATTACATCGTAAGTCTTGGAAGAACCGACCATGGAATCAATTGACTGACAATCTCAGAACCTGGATGATTTCAAATCCGAATCGTGTATGTCGCCGGTATCCTACTTCTTCCTCTATGTCTTCCTCCTCATTTCTCTGGCGGTATATGCAGTCGACATTTTTACCGCCGTGAACTTGCTGGCGTTTTCTCGATGGGCCGGGCAAATCAAGCCTACCATTCCATTTAACATCTCTCGCTGGATCTTCGCTGTTTGCATTATCATCTCCTTTGTTCTCTTGGTTGTGCGATGGCTTCATGCCATTCGAGCAATCCGGTCAGGGAGTATCGCTCAGTGCTATTTGGACTCCCTGGCTGTACGCATTCAGAGTATTCGTATGGGATCGAATGGCCGTGGATGGAAAAGATTCCTTGTCTTCGCGGAGTTGACAAAGAGTAAAAAAGGTGCGGAGTATGTGGCTCTGTATTCCTATTTCTCGTTTGAAGCTTGGATGAACACCGTCTTGGCTGATGGTCCGCGACAAGTCGTCAATGCGATCACGTTGTGGTCAGTCATGCAAATGGATCTGATTCCCGGCGGGAAGAACGCAGCCATCGAAGACGACAAATCGCCAGTCCTGCAATTCTTTGATAATGTCAAAATTCTGGCCGAAGACAACAATTTGCGCGCGGTCGTTTTATTCGGTATGCTGTTTACCGTGATAATTTGGGTCTTGTCCATCTTGAAATTAGCTTCTGCGGTCATTCTTTACCTGATCTTCTTGTTCCATCACATCCCGTCAGAGGATGGCACTCTGAAGGCCTACTGCCGTCGAAAGATCAATACTCGGCTTAAGCGCATTGTCACGCAGAAGGTCAACAAAGCCCTGTCCAAAGGAGTTGCTTTGCAAGATCGGAAGCCAACTGAGCCGAATTTGAATCCTACCTTGCCGTCTCTAGGGAAAGACGATCTAGATAAAGCACCCAGCGTCACCGTTCTATCTCGCTCAACCACCCAGACGACTCTGCCACCGTATACCTCTCGTCCAAGTACCGCGGCACCTGGGCAGGAAGCAACATTACCAAACCTTGGTTGGTCGGAAGACAAACCGCCGGCGTTGAGTAGGACAGTGACTCAATCATCTGGCCATTCTGACTCGGTATCACTTGGAGGTGCTGCAACCGCTTATAGCCCCTTGGATAGTCAAGCGTCTTCGATTCCCCCAGTACCGCCGCTTCCTGTGAATGCAATACGGTCAAATTCGCCAGTATCAAGGCCTCCGGCCAACCAGCCGCGTTTTACCCCTGGTCCTCCCGTCAATGGACCGGGTCGCTCAACGCCTGGGTCAGGATTCCGCAGCCCAAGCCCTGCTAGTTCCGATTTCAACAGGACCTACACACCATTCTCAGCGGGCCAACCCGCCCATGCTGCCCCTTATCGGCCTTACAGCCCAGCTATGGCTCACCCCGGGAGGTCTTTAACTCCAGGAGTTGCGGTCACGCAAGATAATTTCCCTGCGCGAACCTTTTCGCCAATCAGCCACGGTACAACTCCTGCAGGATATCCGGGACGGTCTTTCACACCAGTTGGCCCGAGTGGAACTCCCCAAATTCCGAAACTAGACCGTTACGCTGCCTTTGACCCATCCATGACCTCTCATACTCCTCCCCCACGGACCCAGACGCAATCGCCTGCCTATCATCCATATGACGGCTACGGTCCACGCTCTAAGTCACCGCAGCCACACTTCTGATTTCATTCGACGTTTCTCCAGCTTGACTGGCTCTGGGACACCAGACCGACCGTCATGCTACTGCTTTCTACCCTAGAACATTTTGCGAAGCAGCGAAATTTTTGTTATGACGAACACGGAAGAGCTGGCTTTATCTTCTGATTTATGACTGGATCACTTGCATTTACTCATGACGAGCTATCATGCTTCTGCTTCTTAAGCTTTAATACCCCTTCCTGTTGCGACTGCTCTTTACTTCGCGCATACCATGAATTGGCGCTGCTTTGCTTGGGACTATTTCTAGGCTGGACCTCGGGCGATGGTTACTTAAAGATAGCAAAATTCATTTCCTCAATTTTATTCCTTGCCTTTGCAATTGAATTTAGACTCTTGTAAAATTTATATAATTACTGTAGAGTAGGGGTTTAATTAAAGAACAAAGAGCGGGCCTAGTGAACCCCATTTTCCGAGCTCCAGGCATGACAAGAAACGGGCCGAATTCCAAACCTCCAGTCCAACTTAATTCAGACCAACTTTCCTTTTTTACCATTCCAGAATAAAAATGACACCTGGATAATTACGCCCATCAAGCATATCAATCTCCATGCGCTGTCTACCGCCGAAATGGTCGCTTCGCCCATCTCTCCCCCATCCCCTTCTCCGCCTCCTACCTCCAAACGTGACCACGATCGCCGTTCCACCCAGCTTACCCCGTTGACGACCACTTCCTCTCTACCGGATAATGACTTCGGAACTATTATCTCGCCCCTTGATCTTAATCGCGATCATCTAGGTCCCGATAAGAGTGTCCATAAAAGGAGAGAGCACGGTATGGACGGTCTGGGGTCTGGAACTTCAGAAGACAGAATGGGTCCGATTTTGGAGAGGAGTCCTGAGGTAGAAAGAGGGAAAGGGGACAATGCAGATGGTACCTTCAGGCAACAGAGAGACGGGTCGATGTCGAGTTATACGGAGAATGGTGTTCTGAATGGTTTGAGGGATGGATCGCGAGAGGCGAATGGCGGCGAGGAGAGTGAAGGGTCTACGTCTACATTCTGGCCTGAAATTATGGAGAAGGTTCTTCGGGATGTAAATGATGATATTGTTACTCGTGATGACGGAGTTAATGGGTGTGACGAACGAGAGGCGCGGAAACGAGACACGGAAGGTCTCGGTTTAGTCCTTGATCAGCAGCAGGAGAAGAGTGAGAATGGAGTTATTACAAAAGACGCTTCTCTGGATGAGATTTTTGAAGCTGCTGATCCTGATAATGGTCTGTCTAGAGAGACTTCGCCTCACAGACGCCAGGATAAAGAGAAAGGACCTCTGAAGCTGTCGCCGGCTAAAATTCAGGAACTTACCTCGTCGCCGCAGTCGATTCCATATCGTGCTGTTCCATCGGAGTCGGGGCAACGGAGGAGAGTTGTTTCGGATGATACACATACGACTGTTAATGGATCGGGGCCTGCTGATGGGGAGAAGTCGCCGCGTGAGACGAAACTTCCGGATACCTTTTCAAGGTTTCGACCCAATGGAGCTCCGTATCTGGAGGAGTCGCCTGAGCTCATTGGTCCTGCTTTGAAGCAGTCGACTTCGTCAGCGCGGACTCGGCCACATGCTTCGAGGACGATTTCTACTCCTAGTTCCTCTCGCCGGCGATTATCGTCTTCTACCAACGAACGATTGTCGCAGGCGTGGCTGACACGCTCAAAGAATCGCCAGAATGTCAGCCGTGCAGAACCCGACGTGAGGAATCATCTTAGTCCTTCGGCGCAAATTGTCGAGCCGGCTATACCTTCTCCTTTACCGCCAGCGATTCCTGTTCCTCCCCTTTCGTTACCTACATATTTGCAGCTAGAGCTTGCATCTGGTCGACCGTCTCCTCTATACATCCACCGCTCAGCGACTACAGACTTTCCATATGAATCCTCCCGCGTTAAACTTGAGCGACTTACAAATTTCCTTGTTCTTCCTCCGGCGTTGGAACGCGTCCTTTGGTTTGGAATTTTAGCGTGTCTTGATGCATGGCTCTATTCATTTACGATACTCCCTCTGCGTTTTTGCAAGGCGATTTATATACTGCTGGAGTCTTGGGCAGTTAATTTGGGTGCTGAGTTTCGGTTTATTTCGGGCTTTATTATCAAGGGTGTTGGGAGAGTGTGGCGGAGAAGGGCCAGATCAGCTGCGGACACTTTGGAACGAGTGTCTGAGTCTGAAGCCCGCTCCCCTGCTGTCGGTAACATGAAGCAGGATTTGTCTCCCGCAGAGCGGGAAAACAAGAACAAAATAGATCAGCGGAGACGCCGCCGTTCTGACACACATCGGCCCATGCATCGTCGGCAGAAGTCGATCCCATCTGATTTGTTGCCGGATGATAAAGCCGACATTCTCAAGGGCCTTCTTATGATTACCACATGCACTGTTCTCATGTATTTTGATGCAAGCAGGATGTACCACTGGATTCGGGGACAGGCGGCTATCAAGCTTTACGTTATCTACAATGTTCTTGAAGTCAGTGATCGGTTGTTTGCAGCTATTGGACAGGATGTACTTGAGTGTCTGTTCTCTCGTGAAGCCCTTGAGCGCAAGCCAGATGGACGAAGCAAGGTATTTCGTCCTTTCTGGCTCTTCCTCCTCGCGCTTGCCTACACTGTGATCCATTCCACGGCTCTATTCTACCAGGTTATGACACTGAACGTTGCGGTTAACTCCTACTCTAACGCCTTGATCACGCTCCTACTCTCGAACCAATTCGTCGAGATCAAGTCAACTGTCTTCAAGAAGTTCGAAAAGGAGAATCTTTTCCAGCTTACCTGTGCGGATGTGGTAGAACGGTTTCAACTCTGGCTCATGCTCACCATTATCGCCTCACGGAATATAGTTGAGACCGGCGCGTTCAACTTTTTCGGGACGCTAGGGTCCAGTTTCAGCAGCAACTCTTCGACCAGTTCCAATAGCACACCACTGTCGACACCGCCTCGAACCTCGAGCTCCATCCTCCCAAAAGCGTTCACAATCTTCCCATCCTCTCTAATATCCTCCTTCAGTAGCGTCAACTCTTTCCTACCCACTTTAGTCCAAGTCCTTGGCCCATTCCTCGTCGTTCTCGGTTCGGAAATGCTAGTCGACTGGCTAAAACACGCCTACATCAACAAATTCAACAACACCCGGCCAGCAATCTACGGCCGCTTCCTCGACATCCTAGCAAAGGACTACTACAACAACGCCTTTGGCGAACAAAACCTAACGCGGCGTCTCGGTCTCCCAATTATCCCTCTTTCCTGTTTATTCTTCCGCGTCTCAGTCCAAACCTACAAAATGTTCCTGGCCGCTCTCCTACCACAAAACCCCTCATCAACAGCATCAGAAGCTACCTCTCTCTCTTCAATCCATAGCAAATACGTCCCAGCTCCAGCACCATCAACCCCACCGCTCACACTCCGAACGCTCTTCTCCTCCTCAGCAGCACATATAAACTCCCTCTTCCGAGCAGCCCTCGCAAACGCTATGCCGTCCCCGGCACAATCTGTTTACATCTTCACTGTCGTCCTCCTTCTAACAGGATTTATCGTCCTCCTTGTCCTAAAATTACTGTTAGGAATGCTCCTCCTCAACCTCGCTCGATCACGATACAAAATGATGAAAAGCAAGGAGGTAGATCACAATCACCATGGTGTTGCCGACGCCTCGTCCTCTTCTCATCAATCAGAGAAATCCAGAGGAAAAGAATACTCAGTCGATGGGAGCCGCCGTGTAGGCGGATGGGGTGTTGTAGAGGTGAACGATGATAAACGGAGATGGATATATGCTGATGATCCGGAGGGATTGAAGAGGCTGAAGGCTAAGGAGGAAAAGGAGAAGACTGCTGTTAAGGATGATGAGATGAGTATGGAACATGTGCAGAGGTATGATATGGTTGCTAAGAGGATTTGGTGATTGATTAATTGGTTGTTTGTGGACTGGAGGGTTTGATTGTTGAAAGAAGGGAGCGTATATACCTACGTTTGCTTCTAAATTAGTTTCCTAACCTAACCGTGTATCTATACCCGTTTGTATTTCGGAGTATAATCTTTGTTTATATACATATAATACATAATAATATAAAAAATGGATCTGTTATAGCTACCATGCCATCTGTTAGGGTCTGGATTCAGTCACTATAACAGGCAAGTATATTGCTCGACAGTCCAAGTATTTTTCGAAATCCCACTAATATTTGAATAAATTCTAAGATTCTAATATAAATATATCTATATTTCCTCTTATTTATTCGTCATTAATCAAAATTAACCAATCAAGCACCAAACACGCACCTGTCTATTCACCACATACCTCTTCTATCACTTTCTCTTCAGATCTACTACCTCACTCACCGCCTCGATAAGGACCTACCATATAAGCCAAATATGAAAACTTCCTTTAGTCATCCTGGATCGTGCAGGGGGGATTCAGGGTGACCAAAGGGTATTGGGGGCCGGGGTTCCACCAGGGGAGGGGTGGGACTCTGGCCTCCAAATACTTTTGATCTTTTTTTTTTTATTTATTTACGTCGATGTTTCGAAGCCAGGTAGTCGCTGGCTTTTT
>MVGC01000330.1:0-27506 GCA_003589665.1 Aspergillus sclerotialis | reverse complement strand
TGACCGTTGCTTTGTGGGGCACTACCACTAACGGTGGGTGCCCCGATCGTCCTACCCTTCCCCCACACGATCCTAGTTATTCTCTAAATACTAAGGTTTAATCTAAAATACCTAGTAATTTATATAGTTAGATAATTCTTAAAAAGTATATTAATAAAGTTACTCAACTTCTAGATTCCTTCTATTTAATATACTCTCCTTTTATAGATTTACCTATATAAAAATATAAAAAAAATTAAAAGAATATACTAGTATAAAAAGAAAGTAAAATATAGCTAATAGTTATAGCTTTATTATACCTTTACTATCTTCTTAAAATACTAGGCTCATCTAAGATATAAATATCTATATTACTCTAATATACTTAATTTTCTATTTTAGCGATAATAAGGTCTTTAATATTATATAAATTAAGCTAATTAATAAATTTCTAGTATTAATCTACTAATAGATGCTTAGTTAGGCTATTGGCTATTACATTAGCTATCTTAACTTAATTAATATTAATATAATTAAACTAAGATTCTTAATGTAGCTAATAACTTTAAATATTAATATAGTATAGGCGGGTTTAAATAGATTTATCTTTAACTATAATTTATATAATTTATTAATTATTATAAGTAATAGTATATAGATTAGGCTTAAAATTAAGCTTTATAAATAGCCGTTCTTATTATATTATATTTTCAGCGCTTTAAGCTAAAGATAATAGTTTAATTTTAGTAGTTAATAAAGTTATAGTTTTTTATTTTTTTAAACTCTATTTAATTAGGCCTTTATATATACTAAATAGAAAGGCTTTAGTACTCTTATAATTAGAGTTATTAATAAATAAAATATTAATTAATATAGCTATAAACTTTAGTATTAGCTTATATTAAATTACTAGGAATCTATATTAATGTAAGTATATAATCATATACTTAGCTTTAGCTATATAAGTACTCGATAAATTAAGCGACTAAGTATTCTAAATATATAGGCTATATTAGGCCTAATAATAATTACTATAGACATTCTTAATCTAACCTTCTACTAGAAATTATTTTTTTTAAGCTAGAGAAGCTATACTATTATTAGATTCTAATTCTTTACTTAATAATAGGATTAATACTAGCTTATAGTTAGCTAAATTGAAACAATTTATAATTTTTTTAATATAAATATTCTAAGATAAATAAACTATTATTAATTATAACCTTATATAACCCTATAGACTAAAAAGCTATTTAATTTTATTTATATTATAAATAGTATATTAGTAGTTAAATATCTTCTAAAGCTTCTTATATTACTTAATTAATTATAATTTATATAGTATTACTATATTACTAATAAAGAAGAATATAATAAAGTACTTATTCTAGAATAAATAGAGTTTTTTATAATATTATTTTAAATCTTAGGATTTTAGAGTGCTTATAAGGTTCTTTTATTATAAATAAGGTATTTATTTAAGCCTATATATAGTCTTAAAAGGAAATAGATATTACTTTAATTTACCCTAGTTAAAACCACTTAAAATTTTAATATATATAACCTTATTATAATATATATTAAGAAAAGCATTTATTATATTTTATTAATTAGTTTTATAGCTATATATCGCGATAATAGCTAATAAAAATTTAGCTACCTTTATATTAAGAATTATTATATAGATATTATACTAGATCTATATTTATTAATCACTATAAATATAAAGACGAGCTTTATACTAGCTTAATTAATTATTCTTATTAAATTTATAAGTAAATATCTACTTAAGTAGTACTATCTTAATATTTTATAATTTTAAAACATTATACTAGGTTTTTATATTATTAAATATTTTAAATTTCTTTTTAATTGCTTAATAAATGTCTATATAATAAGCTTATTTATATACTTAATGCTTTTTTATTACTAGTAGTTAAGATAGATTATTATATATAAGTTTATCTACTAGTCTTATTAGTTCGATTAAAAAAGCCTAAACTACCAAAGTTATCGCGATAAAGTAGACTTCTTTCTATTTATAATTTTCTAAGCTCTAATTAATCGATTCTAATATATTATTATTCTTTCTATTATAGCGATATTAAGCTAAAGCTCGCTATCTTTATTGCTACTTATTTATAAGCTATATATACTTATTGTTTTCTTAGATAATTTATCGTTACTTATTCTTAGTAAATGGTAGAATTCTATTATTTTTAGCTTAATTTCTATCGCGCTTAGTTAATCCCGCGATTATATAATTATTTATTAGATAATCTAGCTTAAGAGCTATTAGTTAATAATAGTTTAGTCTTATTTAAAGCTAATTTAACTAAGTTATTAATAGATTAAATTTAACTACTTTCTAATCTTTTTACTATTTTAATATCTTTAAATTTAGCTAATTTAATTAATTAAAATTCGACTATTAGCTAATAGTTAAGCTTACTACTAGTACTATACTCAATTTAATCTTTATTATTAATTTAATTAGTTAATTAGAGATTAAGCTTATATAAGCTTATAACTATATTACTTATTTCTAGAAATAGAGTTATATGATTTAATTTTTAAACTTTAAGATTATAAGATTCTTAATTTAATAATAACGGCTTATTATTTATAACTTCTTTATTTAATATTAAATTTAAATAATTTTAGATTTTTTAGATAGCTTAGATTCTAGCTAATTTAGCTTTATTGTTAAGGAATAAGAATATATCGATATTTATAATTTCTACTAGTTCTTTTTTCTATTTCTTTGATATAATAAATTCGCTACTAATCTATAATTTTTCGATAGTTTATATATTCTAGATATAAAAAGTATAAAAAAGCTTATTAGGATTAAATATCTAATTCTTATTATATTAAATATTACGTAAGGTTACTATCCAATTACTTAATTAGAGAAACTAGACTTTATATATATTTATATTCTAATATTCTACTAAATATATAATTACTAATCTAAATATAGTTTTCTTGCTCTATTTATAATTAATATTTAGAATAGCTTATTTATATATAATATATTTAAGTAGCTTTAAATTACTTAGATTAGATTTAAATTTATATATAATCTCGAATAGAGTTTTCTATTAAAGCGATCTTATCGCTTCAATAGTATATAATATTGAAATTGAGCAACTCCTGGACAGGACAACTTCTCTGCCGGACTTACCTATTATAGTTAGCTTATATACTAACCTAGCTAGGAAGTTAGAAACCCTATAACTGTTGTTTACACGGTTATATATATAAAATTTTAAAATTATACTATACTACTATTATTATAGAGCACCATCGTTATAGGCAATTATTACTTCGTACTACCCTTACCACCTTATTATTATACTAATACCTTATTACCGGCTCTAATAGCTTCTTATTATATTACGAGCCATATGAATTTAATCTATATCTAATTCCTGGTACAAAAGTTAAGTATTAGTTTCGGTGTCTCTCTACAATTCCTATATAAACAAGAATAAAGTGCTAATTATTTAGCTTTACAAAAGATAAGGTCTATACAATTCTTTCTTACTTAGATGTCTATACAATTTCGTACCTAGGTAGAGACAATGTATACAATGTGACTAATTAAAAATTTACGCCTTTAAACTATTCCTAATATAGTAATTTTAAAGGCTGTCAAGGGGGTGACAACAGTTGTTAACCCCTTGACAACATTAGCATGACCGCCTACTAAAATAGGTAGGTGTGCTATACTAAATAGGGGAAGTGGATCATTAGGTTGTCCTGTCCACGACTTGCTCAATTTCATTAATATAGTAAATATATTATATACTTAATAGTTAATAGTTATAGATTCGTAGATAAATAAACTATAATTTATAAAGTTCTCGCGACCTTTTATATTACCTTTCTAGTTTATTCTATGGTATTATTTTAGTTAGAGGTATAAAATAGTATCTTTACTAAATCTTAAAATCGCTTATTAATAAGATCTTCGAACTGATTAAAGCTAAAATTATTATCGCTATACTATTTTATAGGCTTATAGCTCTAATATTATAATTTATTTATAAAGTATTTATCTAGACTAATAATAATATCTAAATCCCTTAAACGAATTAGATATATCTTATAATTATAGCTATATATATAATGAAAGTATAGAAAGTTTATAAAATTATTATACGATTTAGTATAGAAAGTAATATTAAAATAGTTTCTTTTCTATAATATATTTCCTTAATTTATTAACTTTCTAAATAGTATTCAATTAGCTATAATTAAATAATAAATCAAGTAATTATTATTCTTGATATAATTATTAAATTCTATATCTTCGGTTACCTTTAAAAGATATACTACCTTTAGTAAAACTAAGCTTGTTTAACTAAAGTAATATCTAAAAAATGTTAGCTATAAACTAGAGTATACTAGTATTATATATTTAAGAGGCTAGCTACGCGAAAAAAGAATTAAAATTTACAGATAGTATAAAAACTTAACGCAATAAAATAAAAAGAAATTATATCGACTTACTATAAGTAAGTAAAGTAAATAAAAAAAATAAAATAATAAAGCTAAGTAATACTAAATAATTTAAAGTAAAATTAAAAAAAAAGAAGTAATTAGAAGTAAGAAAAAAAGAAAAGTAAAATAGTAATAATTAAAGAGAGAAGTAAGAGTATTTATACTCGATAGAATCTAATATTAAAATAATATAAGGTTATCTATTAAAAATATTATTATCTTATAAAACTCTATCTTTTCTTTAATTAATTCAATTAAAATAAGAAAATAATCTCTTATTTAATTTAAATAATTAAAAGAAACTTACTAAGTGAAATAATTCTAAAAAAAGTTAGCTAAATAAGCTTAATACTATTAATAAGCAAGGCTAAAAGTAATTTAAAAAGAAAACTAATTAAGAAGAATTATCCAAGTAATTTGATTATATATATAATTTTATATATTGTTATAATTAATATAATAGTAGATAACTTATAAATAGATATAATAACAAGAGTTAAGACTATTTTTATTATATAAGATTCTAAGCTATTTTATTATAAGAAAAAGCGATACTTTCTTTTATAACTACGTTATTTTCTTTATGTTTTTATTAATAATTCTTTATTAATATCCTCTCTTAGTCTTTATAAATACGTATTATTTATAAAGGCTATTACGCTATTATACTTCTATTATAAATTATATAATCTTTTTATAAAATAGATTATTATTAATATTATAGCTATAGAGTAAATATTTAATAATTTTTTATCTCTTATAACTTATAATTATAACTAATTAATATATATACAATATATTTCTTTAATTAGTATATATTATTTATTCTTTATTTATTATTATAAAGGCATATAGAGTATAAGGCTATACTCTTTAAAGAGAAGAGACTACTATTATAAAAAGTCTTACGATACTATATATTATATATACTTAGTTATTAGCGTCTTAGTAAGGTGACTCCTTATATTAAGAATACTAGCCTTAACCTTATAGACTAGCGATTAGTGCTTATATAAATTATATACCATCTCTAGCCTTACAATACTAGTTATGTCACCTCTATAGTATCTATACTATATCTCGTAATATAGTCTTTACACTAATTTTTATTTAAGTAAATCTATAATAGGAATAACTAATTTTTTAAATAGATATTTTCTAAGCTTATCGAGCTTAATATATTTTTAAATTCCTAAGCTAACGGCTTATAATTCTATTACTCTAATCTATTATTTCTAGTTATTTAATAATACTAATATATTAATTTTATTTTTTTTTATATTAGCAGCTATAAGACGGTTTTAATTACTATATTTATTTAATTATAGTTATCTAAGAGTAGAAAATAGACGTTAGTAATATACTACTATAAAAAGCGGAATAAGTACTATTACTTTATAAAAAGGTTTAATAAGTAGTAGAAAAATCTACTATTAGATAGAAGAGAATTATATAAAATAAGAAGAATAGATATTTTTTAATATAAGAAATAAATTACTAGTTAGTTCTTTTCTAGATACTAAGGTTTAATTTAAAATACTTAGTAATTTATATAGTTAGATAATCCTTAGAAAGTATCTCAGCAAAGTTACCTAACTTCTAGGTTCCTCCTATTTAATAATTACTAAATATTTTAGATTAAATTTTAGTATTTAGAAAATAACTAACTAGCAATTTATTCCTTATATTAAAAAATACCTATTCTTCTTATTCTATATAGTTCTCTTCTATCTAATAGTAGATTTCTCTACTACTTATTAGACCTTCCTATAAGGCAATAGTGCTCATCCCGCTACTCCTAACTAATACAGGCGATGACTCATCATTACAAACAATGCAAACTACCACAGGCGCAGTGGGATTGAGGCTTTGGCTGTTGCGCCTTAACCTGATGATCAGGCACTTCAACTGAAAGCTGAACTATCAGTGCTCTGAACCTAGTCCCATTTCAGGACAGTCTGTAAAATGTCACTCACTGATGGTTCCGCAGTTGATGTTGCTTTTAGTGCGTCCACAGCATCTCGTCGTCTCGCAACCCTATCTATTAGCGCCCGTAATGAAGCATTGACAGCGCTGCATGACGCTCTCTTAAGGAATAAAAACTATATTCTCGACGCGAACGCAAGGGATGTCAAATCAGCAAGTTGTGCTGCCGAGAGTGGCAATTTCAATCAGAGTGTCTTGAAGAGACTTGACTTGTCACGGCCCGGGAAGTACGATGAAATGCTACAAGGCATTCTCGGTGTACGGAATTTGGACGATCCAGGTGGGTACTAGCACTATTTCCATCTGCTTCATGCTAATGGAGGGACAAGTGGGCAAGG
This sequence comes from Aspergillus sclerotialis, assembly GCA_003589665.1. Lineage (NCBI taxonomy): Eukaryota > Fungi > Ascomycota > Eurotiomycetes > Eurotiales > Aspergillaceae > Aspergillus > Aspergillus sclerotialis. The sequence continues at coordinate 20,694 of MVGC01000330.1, read as the reverse complement.
TGACTTTAAGAACTCTTGTTGATGACGGTCTTATACTGGAAAAAGTCAGTTGTCCTATTGGAGTTTTGCTGGTAATATTTGAGGCCCGTCCCGAGGTCATCGTCAATATCGCGGCTCTATCTATAAAGTCGGGAAACGCTGCAATTCTCAAAGGTATGTATGTCATTTAACCCAACCGTTAATATCCGGCTTACTTGTAAAAAGGCGGCAAGGAATCCAACGAGTCTTTCGTTGCAATTTCGGAAGTCATTTCTAATGCAATAGCTGCGACTCATGTTCCAAGATCCTCTATCCAACTTGTGAAATCAAGGGATACTATCGCATCTCTATTGGCACAGGATGCATTAGTCGACCTGGTCATACCACGCGGGTCAAATGACCTCGTTCGATACGTGAAAGAGAACACGAAAATCCCTGTACTTGGACACGCTGATGGTCTCTGCTCTGCTTATCTCCATTCGGATGCGGATCTGAATACTGCTCTGAAAGTCATTGTGGACTCTAAAACTGATTATCCCGCTGCTTGTAACTCTCTGGAAACGTTGCTTGTCCATCAGGATTGTTTCGATTCCATCTTACCAGCAGTTGCGGAAGCCCTTATGTTGAAAGGAGTTTCCCTACGTTGTGATCCACAATCGAAAGCTGCTTTAACAAATGCGCTTCCGGCAATGAAGGCGAACCTAATACAGGATGCTATCGATTCTGATTACGACACTGAATTTTTGGATCTTACGTTGGCAATCAAAACTATTCCATCCACATCTTCACCAGTCTCCGACGTTGAAGTCGCTATCGCCCACATCAATGAACACTCCTCCAAGCACACCGATGTTATCTTGACAAGATCGAGGGAGTTTGCAGACTTGTTTATGAAGGGGGTCGACAGTGCTGGTGTCTTCTGGAATGCATCCACCAGGTTCGCGGATGGTATGAGGTATGGGTTTGGTACCGAGGTTGGCATCAGTACAAACAAAATACATAGCAGAGGACCGGTTGGACTGGAAGGTCTTACTATTTACAAGTATCTTCTTCGGGGGGACGGGCACCGGGCAGGGGATTATTTCGACGGAGAGGGAGGGAAAAAGTGGAAACATGAGGATCTGGCCAAACACCCATGAATAATAAATAACTCTTTATCTGGGCAACATTCATGGATTCCGGCATTGATGACCTAGGTTAAAAAAACAAACGTATAATTTTTTCACATAACCATTCATATGACGGGCAATTTCAGAATTTCAAGTGGAATCAAATAAGATTGCTGCACACTACCTAGTGAGCTTTTGGCCACCGTACCCACCGCTAGACCTCTAGCACAGGAAATCATTTGCAAATAAACCAGGTTTTACCCGTGTCTCATCAAGTATGCATCATCCCAGATTCGAGACTCACATTGGAGACCCCTTCAATGGCCCCTTCAGACCTTAAAGCCACGAGACCTTCTCCGACCTCGGGCCCTTTCAAATTTGGGTCCCTTGCTCCGTACATAGGGTTTCTTGTGCCAGTTAATACATGTTCAGTTAACAATCCAGTAAACACGTTAGTACTAACCTTATGGCTATGGGGACCAAACCCAAAGTGCTTCACGGATTCCCGAGCATTCTTGGGTCCACGAAGGAGAAGAGTATTCGCTCCAGTAGGGGCCCGAAGAGCGAGCTGGTCCAGAGTCAACGCCTCGCCGCCAGCCTTCTCAATCCTTGCTCTCGCGGTGGTGGTGAAACGAAGGGCAGCAACAGAGAGCTTCGGAATGGTCAAAAGGCGATTGTCATCTGTCACTGTACCAATAACAACCACAGTCTTGCCCTTGTGGGATTCGGTCGTGTTAGAGACAATCCGAGAGAGTGAGACAGGAGGACGGTTGATTCTGGACATAAAAAGGCGGCGGAGCACAACCTTGTTGAAGCTAGAATCGGTACGGCCTGTGGACACGCAAAATCAGCGTTCATAGTTCGAGATATATGGACATACTGCTGGGCAGTTGAGTATTATTTCAGACAGCGAGAACATACGAGCAAGGAAGCGATAAAGCTTTACGAGAACCTGCAGATACACATTCTCGCTTTTAGGCGCCTTTCGATGGGTGCTGCGCACATGGTGACGGTCCAGGTCGATACCTGTAATTCGATATGATTAGCAAAGGATCTTCCAGGACCAGGCTCTTGAAGTTATTCCTTTAATGAAGAGAACAATAATCTGTGATAATAAACACAAGGATTTAACTTACCCATGGCTGAAAAGACGAGTAGGATATCTTGGAGTTGGCTACTGTCGCACCCGTGGGCAAGATGAGGCTGGTGAAATTTTGGTCTATCGCAACTTTCAGATTAACCGTGTGTGTGGGTTGAGCCCTACGCTAACCTACACCTAAAATGATTGGCTTGCTTAATATTATATAAGCTTGATTTAGTTGATTACCTAATACAGACAACCCGCATATTCCATATCTTATCTACTATTTCACTAGATCTGGGTATATTAGCACCATTTCCAACCTGTAAGTATATATAGCAATGAACTAAAGAATGTACTTATTATGAATTTCATATCTACAATAATATATTGGCGGGTTTAAACATTTCAAGCTAACCTTGGAAAGCATACCTCCTACCTAGGTATGTAGGTACTGTACCTACCTATTATAACACATTTATATCGGGAAATAATTGGATGGTGAGGTTTGGGGGCCACAGCTTGCACAAATATACCTACCTTGTTCGAGTTATGTCGGAGCAACCAACCTCCGCAAAGCTATACAAGAAGGTACTTTTCCCCAACTAATATACCTGTCATCCCCCAACCATCATACTTCATGCTTACACTACCTAGAGGGTGATGCCCAAAGTCCCCAAAGTGATTCTCAATTCCAATTGGCTTTCAAAGTATTTGATCAGCCCTGGTATAGGCAGCTAAGTATAGATCCATTTGTTCTATGAACTCTCTTAAGCCTAAAAGGCTACTTGTATATAAACCTATTATTCCCTATCGCTCAAGCTGACAAAGAAATCCCGTGTTAACTCAAAGCTAAGCCAACTACTGGCCATACTCGGAGCCACCTTGAGAAGATTAGGCACAATTCCTTTGAAAAGCCCACGAGACCCTTCTTCGGCCACAATGGTCTTGATGGCGGCCCAAATGGATGTGTACTTATAGCCCATTCCAGACATTGTATTGATCTGAAACCGTCGCCGAAGAACATCGCTATAAAGGCGTTAAATTCAACTTAACAAATGACAATGAGGGTGATAAATTACGGGGTCTTACAATGGATACGTGCAAGTCTGGGCTACTGCTCCTGAGATAGCGCCTGCCAATAACTTACGGAGTGAACTAGGGTTTTTTTCCCCTTCAGGCGTCAGGTATTTTCGGATCGACTCATAAGTCATGAAATTGAGGCCGACCTTAACAACCAATTAGCCAAAAGTAACTGAATTCCCGGTTTCCGCACTTACATATGGGGCAACACCAGTCACTGTAGGAATGATACCACGGTATAGAGCAATAAACCCTCCCTCATTCTTGTATATCAGGACCATAGTACGGAACATTCCTGGTAGAGCCTCGCCGGCTTCCCTGCGACCAAGGGCAGTGAATGAAGCTGACTGAACCGAGAGCCGCGTCCGGACAATATCGAGAGGATAAGTTATAGTAACAGAGGTGATCCCAGCTGCTCCTCCGCAGACTAGGCGGCGCATTGGCGACAAATCCCCACTTGGAGATGGCTCCGCAAACTTAAATAAAACTTAGCCACTGGTAGGCCATGCCTGAGAAACCGTGGCAACACGATGCAAACCATATAAAGGCGATTGCAGGGAATGGTTAAAGAAACAAGCCTGGAACTTACTTTCTTATAGAAGTTATAGCTCCCGAATTGTACCGCGGAGTAGGGAATTATACGAATACAATTTGTCCCATTGCCTCGCATAAATCCCCTCCATCCTTCTTCTCGGCCTATCTTCACGAGAGCTTTCCAGATGGATAGTTTGTATTCTTCTCTGCCGACACTCTGGACTTGTAGGAGAATTTTTAGGCGTTCAAGCGGTGACACTATTGTCCTAGATACGGCTCCAGCTACCCCTCCGGCAATAAACGCAGCAACAACCGGCTCAGCGAGTTTGCTTCTGGCCTCACTAAGAAAAGAAGGGCACTACCGGGGAGAGGTTCCTAAAAAGAAAATGATTTGTGAACACTCGTACAACTATACATGTCTGACTTTTGGCATCCTACCTTAGTCGGACTAGGCGAGGGAGAAAGCTGAGCGAGAGTCGAAAAGGAGGTACTCCTTGGGTTCGCCATGTCATCACCTTGGTTTCTTTTCTGGCGGTCCAAACTCATTCTGAAATACTGCTCCTTGAGGCGTATGGCGGTTAAATCGCCTAAGATGCAGGAAGAGAGATGCTTTGATTTGAGTTTGCAAGACCACAGGCCTTGCTATGTATGCTTTAATCTTCGCAATTAAGCGTCGAGAGCAATGGAATTCAAGAATAAGTGGTCTATGGTCATAATAAGCCGTAACACGAAGGACACCGGAGTTCTTTCTGTGAATGTCGCGCTGGCCATGAAGGGGCCAAATCATCGAGTATATACAAGGCTCTCGGGTGTTTCAAAATACCATGACGGGAGTGAAGGAGCCGGGAAGGAACTGGGAAAGACGTTGCCGAAGAAGACTAAGGTAAGAAGTTGAGGCAATTCTAATTGTTGTAAGAGCTGTAGGCTCGTGAGATTATCTAGGTGACGGAATCCAATTGAAGAAAGAACAGAAAAGCAAAGTGGTTCAGGTATTGGCTTAGTGAGGTCAAAGGCAGGAGGAAGATGGGCTTCATGCAAAGTTGCTAAGACAAGCCATCGCAGGTGGAGGAGGATAGAAGTTGACCGAGATGCCTCCTAATGTTAGGTGTGGCGTAATGTAATGTAATCCTAATAATAATTTACATACGACGGCTAAAGTAATAATTATAGTTTTGTATTAGGGAACTTGTCGGGTTACTTAACAACCAATTCCTAGATTCAACCGCTGTCACTACCTACTATAGAAACTGATTTAAGAATACTAATGTTTTATGTTGAAGCTACTAATTTATTTTTACTAATATAGATATCATTGATTATTTGCGCTGTTCAACTAAAGTAAGTATGTCTACAGTACATGTTTGGAACTATTTAATGATTGTATTGTATGTAAATTAGGGTCCACAAACATTGGTTCATTTCATTAGTGGAATATATGCCTAACCGTAGATTGTCTACCTTTTTGTTGCTTGCTCTGGTTCTTTCAACCGTTCTTCTTTTCCTTCATTTATCTACCTACCTAACCTACCAACTTTGCTTAATCATTGCACCATATTCATATAATTTTCAAACTTTAAATAAAGCACTCCTTCATCTTGCTTTCTACCTAGGTATACAATGTCTCGACCAGGAACCACCCTCTATGTCACTGGCTTTGGTCATGGAACTCGAGCTCGTGATCTAGCCTACGAATTCGAACGGTATGTGTCGCTCGCTTTCTATTGCTATGCAAGTAGCAGCACATTATGACTCTTTAACTCCTACTTTTGAAAACCATTCACCCCCCCCACCTTCGATGGAATGTCGTGCTTTTGACGTCGAACTTGACTTTTGAACGTTCTCTCGTTGGGACTATTACCACCTTATTTATTAAGGAGTCTCGACTGCTAGCCCTTTTTTCGGAACCCCTTATTATCCTTCAACCTTGCCATCGCTGCGATTCTAACTAATTGATTATTTTTGAACTATTAACATCTCCCTTGTGTTTGCAATTCATTTTGGATCTAACTTTTTTTTCTATCTTAGGTATGGTCGCCTCGTTCGCTGTGATATTCCTGCACCTCGTACGCCTTCTAGTCGGCTGTAAGTTACCATACTCCTATGCATCACAAACTATGAGGCTTATACTTTTTGTTCCAGCTTTGCTTTTGTCGAGTATGAAAGCCGCCGTGATGCGGATGATGCATACCACGAGATGCATAACAAACGTATTGGCCGTGACGATTTACTAAAAATCGAGGTAGGTCTCTTGACTATTCTTCTGCTGTTCCAGGTCATATTAACTCGTAACCAGTGGGCTCGGACTCCGCCCTCAGCGTCTTGGCGGTTTGATTCAGGCCGTGATCGCCGGCGTGACCGCACGCCGCCGCGACGTGGCCGCTCACCATCTCCCCGACGTGGCCGTGGTGACTACTCTCCTCGTAGGGATGACAGGTATGACCGGGATTACGACCGGTATGACCGGGACTATGAACGCCGTGATCGCGACTATGACCGCCGGGACCGTGATTATGATCGCCATGATCGTGACTACGATCGTCGGGACCGTGAACGTGAGCGCTCGCGGAGTCCAGATGACAGGGAACGCGACATCAAAGATGACAGAGATCGACGTGATGACGACAGGGAAAGGCGTGATGATGAGCGGGGGAATGGTCCAAATGGAGAAGACAGGAAAAGTAGGTCTTTGGATAACGGATACTGTGTACCCTTCGCTTACTTGTTTAGTGCCTCTGGACCCGCTCTCTTCCGCCCATGATGAACTTGATACAGCTGAGTAGGTTGTTGTGGTACTAAGTATTTGCGCATTTCGTTTAGCAGATGTGTCGAAATGGTCATCCGCTCTTCATACCACAGAAGTACAGGTTGAGGATGCGCTCGTTGGATTTAGGGAGTCGGGCCTCGGAAGATGTTGTCGACCGGTATTTGAACTCAGTATTGTGTCGTCCCATCCCTTTCCTAGCCTCCCCATCTCACCCTTTCGCTGCTTTCTTTCGCGTCATGCTTCTGTTGTTCTTTCTGCAGCTTTCTTTTCTTTTCTTTCACTGTGGCGGTTAAGGGGTTTGCGTGCCCTAGTCTTGGTTCACTTGATATTGGTATTTATCCTGGTCAGCAGCTCGAATTTATGCCGAACGAACGTCGAGTCATCGTTTCTTTTCCCCGCCAGTCTTTGTCGTCCTTGCGTTCGTCACGATCAACAACCCATCCTCCCCCGTCCGTCTTAATCGCAGGTCTAATAAAACGATTACCACTAGCTTTCCCGCCCCCCACGAGGAAAATCGGAATCTTACGAGCTTTGCGGCGTTGGAACTTCAATAGTTATTTGTAGCATTCACGCGAGTAATGTAAGAATCCTAGGATGTGTAAGGAGCAAATGATTGGAACATAGGCCATAACGACGTACAAATGCATACCAATGCAATCAGCCTTTTCAATAGGTAGAGTACCTATGATAGTATTTGCAGGGTAGGTTGACATAGCACTGTAATTGCTTTGTTCAAAGGTCGTCTATAGAGCATATCTTGCAGCATGAAAACCCACCTACATCGCCAAAAAGCCACCCAAGCTATTGGCAAAAGTAGAAATACTAATCAAACCTCAAAATAATTCAGTGACTTCTTGGTCCTCATCCCGCTCTTGCTGTCCCCCTCCCTCCACAGAGGGATTAGGTGCATTTAAGGCCATGGGTGTTTCTTCGTCTTGTTCGCCACGCATCAAAACCTGGACCAGTCTATCGCAAGCCTCACGGACATCTTCATCATCAACGTGAAGATGGCATTCTCGGATTATTGGGTATACGTTGATTGCCCTCATTCTGTCCCGCCCATCCCGTGTCGTAGTCAAAAGGAGTAACGTTTCAAGATGTGTCACTATAATCGTATTGTCGCTGTCTCTCTTTTTATCAGGCGGCAGCAACTGGAGATCTGGAAGCATTGCCATTGAGTCCTCCTCACTATACTCCTCTGGACCCATTATCGGCAATAATATATAAGGAAGAATGTTCGCCTCGTCCTCTGCAAAGAGCATAGGGTGAAAGGGGATTTCAAATGAGACATTTTTTATTGTTGATGCCACCCCCTTTCGCCGAACAGTGCTTTTGTGTTCGGTGAACACAGTAAGTTTCGTCACGGGCACAACACCATCGTAATCTTGCCTCGAGGTGAGATAAGCTCGACCCTCCTCGCGCTTCGAAAGGTCTGCAAAGAAGTAAGATAGATAGTCATAATGGGCATTTTGGTTCAAAGAACCGTCTGCGCCTTTTACAAAACAATCCATCAACTGATCAATCACGTTTGGAGAACTGGATACAGGCTCCGGAGCTTTCCGCTTCAAAGTGATGAGCTTCTTAAACTCGTCGGACTTGGCGAGGTTTGCTAATAACATCGAGATTTCATCGGCATTTGGTTCCTTGACATTCTAATAATGGCAATGATTAGTACGGGTAATAGCTTGGGAATCTAAATTCAATTACCATCATCTTATTGAACAGAGTTTCCAGGAACATATCATCTTTAGCAAGGTTGGCCAACACTTCTTCATCAATGGAAAGGTTGACGAGCATGGTTAAGGCATTTTTAGCGATTGGCTGCTCAGCAGTTATAAGAGTAATAAGATAGTAAGCAATCTGTAGGCATTACCAACACTTTGCTATTGTTGACAACTAACTGTATAGTCCCGGGCCAGGAGTTTTAAATCTCGTACTGGCAAAAGTTGGTGACGTTTAAATAGCTCGGGTTGGAGCGTTGAGAAGCCGACCAAGTTCTCGCATGCTGGAGTTATATAAGTTAGCTAGTGCCAATGTAGGAGAAACAGTAGTTTTAACAGTAATGATTAGATGCACCTCATGGGATATTTGTAACGGTGCTGATAGGAAAGGGCCTAGATTACCAATTTGTCTAATCTGGGTATTGCCATGATGGAGAAATTCAACTAGCTGTAGGAATAGCATGAATGATCAATTAGTGTCTAGAGGATAACCAGGAAGCAGGTAATTTGGGATGACAACCTCTTCTAGCTCTTTTTGATGCATTTTAATCGATAACAATTAAAAAGAATAAGAAAGAGGGAGAGAGAGAGAGAGACAGAGAGAGAGCGAGAGAACAAGGCAATCTTTGACACTAGCAGGGTTCAATGGTTCTCCCTTGCCACTTTCTATGTATAATAATAATTAGGTAGATTCTATTCTCATGAAGGGAAGAAGAAAAAAAAAAAAGGTTACTTGGATAAGGCCGGAAAAATCTATGCCCGTTGAATTGTCTAGTAATACGTACGATTTTATTTCATAGGCTAAGTAGGTCTTCTCCCACTTTTTGTGGGGAAACTGTATAGAATATACCTACTTATTACCTCAAGCATTCAAGTACTGTACTGTACATAGGTAGTAGGCAGGTAAAGCCTCTCTCTTTCTATTTTTAACGCTAGGTACTGTTAACTTATTAGCCAGGTAATTAATATACATCCTATATAAATCCAATTATTGACATTTGGCTGAATTTTAAGATGTAGTGTATATTAAATTTATTTACATATATATAGCTTACTATATGCCCATAAATCATAGGTACTGCTGGACAGGTACCTAGGTGGGTAGGTATATATCGACTTTGATACCAATCGGTATAGGAGAGGTTTAAAGAGATCACTCTAAACAGGACTCTGAACATTAAATAGAGTCATTCCGTCTATGAGATATGATACCAAAACCAACGTTATTTTTTTTGTATGTATAGTATGCACCTGCATATCTGTCTTAAGACCGTTAAGCTAGTTAGTGTATGGAATGGTAATTTATTGTAGTGGGATCTTATGATAGAGTAAGAAATTCGTAGATGTTGGAGGATCTTTGATGGCCCTCATAGCACCCAGCTCCTTGTTTTACCGGCACTAATTTCGAGCTTCCGGTCGATCCAGTGGACCCATGGGGCAATTGCTTCACTGATGACTGGACTTGACACGGTCTCGCGCCCAACATTTGCTCCCAAAGACAAAAGAACCTGTCCTCGAATCCGTCTGCAATGTAATTTGAATATTCTCTTGTTATCTCATGCCTCGACCTCATTAAAATATGTAGTGATGGAAGTCCCGAAAGTATGGTAGTTAGTTTTGCCGCAAGGCCGCCATGATAATCCGAAGCCCCAAGCAGTTGCTTTAGCATCCTCAATGAGTAAAGCAGAGCTCGAGTCTCAGCAAAGAGATGGATGTCCGACCACTCAAGTTTCTCCCCCATATGCCCCAATCTAAAAAAACGGCGCAATTGCCCCGCATCAGGTAGACAATCCTGCATGACTCTTGCGTTATATACCTCGCAAAGAGCAAATGCCCTCCAGAAAGTCGGGGACGCTGAATGGTCATGAAAGGTAGCTTGTGCCATGCCCAGATGCTCGCAAACATACTCCATTTCGGCCTCGATCCACTCCGAGTCGCCGAGAGTGGTCCTAACAGCCGCTATTCTACCACCCCTCCGAACGTATTCGTAAATGGAAGTAAACCTTCGGGGTACTGAGAGATGAGCGTTGAATATTGAGTACCCAAGGCTTCTATACATGCGTCCTTGCTCCCACGCACATTTTTTGGCGTGGTCTTCATTCAGATTTCCAAGATATACATGCGGGGCTTCACCCGACATAAAAATGCCGTGAATCCCATATTGCCAATAGATCTCAGATAGCCTAGTGTCAAGAGGCTGAGCAGGCCACTGTAATACATCTTGCATAGGTCCATAGCACGGACCAATCTGGTACTCCTTGGTGAAGAGGCGATACTCCGAAGTTTCCTCAGATGTGCTTCTTGACCGCTGTATTAACTCCGTCTGCCCTAAGTGTGGCGCTCTATTCAACTCATAGGCATAGTGTTGAACGTTCACAATTCCCAATCGGAGTGAGAGCCAAGCAGGGCATAATCTCATAGCCTTGATCTCTGCTGATTCTCCTGAATCATCGCAACTCCATCCGTCAATCTCAATGGAATTAAAGAACACAACAGAGCCATGAGTGCCTAAATTGTAAACAAGAAGGTCGGAATCATTTGTCAAGATAGCACAACCACTTCGCCGTGCTATTCGCGCACACTCAGCGTCCGCTTCACCTGGTACCATTACAGTAATACTTGCCCATGGGTAATCTTCGAAATCATTCAAACTAGCAGACAATGTGCTACTGACAGCTTCTGAGATATTTTTCTTGTTCCATCTGAATTTCAAGTCCTCGAACACAGCAGAGACCATGAAAGGGCTCTCAGGGAAATCCTTATACCTAGTGGGTAAGCTTCGACTACAGAAAAGCTTCTTTAGATCTACCCAAGGGCCATCGTTTAGATGACTGAATACCGCTGAGGTGCCGAGTGGCTGAGAGCGAAGTAGTTCAAGTCTCTTCCTAGATTTTTCCATGCGAGAAAACCTTGTCTCCCGCTTCGGAAGTGGCAAAGCTCCATCAAAACATATCTTATGTCTAGGGGCAGTCAGTATTATCCGGGCCATTCAGTGATAGAGGGTAGCTAGGCAATGTACATTACATTCTGATACCCGAACACACCAGTCGAATAAGATAAAGCAATACCCCCAAGCTTACTTCATCGCAAGTGGGCTGAGCATCAAGGATGTTAAGGGTCGGATCCGTCCAAGATAGTAATCGCGAAAATATAAGGTATACCAGACTGGGTCCATCGATCACGACAGACTCGATACATGTGATATCTGCTGCCAGATGAGTTTGGCTTCCTTTCAGTAGAATTTGCTCAGCGTATGGAGACAAGTGCTTGGCAAGGCGCTTAATACCCATCTCCAGGCAAATTTGGTTGTAAGGAATACCATATTATATGAAGATATGGAGAGAATTTCACTCAGAAGTTCGTTCTCATTAGTTTACCATACCATGTAGTGGAGAGGCCTTATCAGAGGCTTACTAAGGAACCAATTGATAAGTTAATCAATTCGGAACTCAACTTTTTTACGTTAATCACCAACTTGTGTCCCTCTCTAGTATTCTCGACGCGCAGATGACATCGTCGAGCAGTATTTCGCTATATGGTACTACAAGAAAATATGGATGCTCTTATTGACGATGCTTTTGTTCAACCCCTTCCTAAGAAACAAAAACGAGCTGCAGTAGTTGAGGATCCCAGGACGAAATCGCAAACTTTTGGCTCCAGGATTTTTGCGCCTTATCGGGTATGTTGTGCAATTTATTGATATATGGGAGTCAGCTTGACTTATTTTACAAGACATTAGGATTAGTTTCGCCCACAAGCGTCCCATTTACGTCTGTTCGTCTGGGGAAATCTACATTCCAGGTGACAACTTCTATCGGGCGTTCTCTGCAGACGTATGACTTACGAAAGGGTTTGAATCTGGTCTTCGTCACTCGTCCTGAGACTCCGGAAACTATCACGGCTACTTTTGCGTGGCAAGATAAGGTTTTTGCTGCCTGGGGCAATTTTCAGCGAGGTTGCCCAGGGGGTATATGGGTTTTCAAGCGCGGCAAGAGAGTTGCATCTCTGGAATTACCGGCCTGTCTTGATGAACCAATTCAGCGGTTACTTGTTTTCGGCACATGGATCATTGGTTGCTGCAGCAGCAGTGTCCAGGTATGGGAAACTGGATCCTACCAACACTATATATCCCTGAGCCCCCAACAGGTGGGGAACTCTGCTAGGGGACCAATATACACAGGTCAAATGTGTAACATCCCCACATATATTAACAAAATTTTTGTTGGAAAATACGACGGAAACGTTGAGATCTGGAACCTGAGAACGGGAAAACTTCTTTACTCCATTCTACCCCCAGATTCAAATGCGGGCCCCGTCACGGCCCTTCAATCGACGCCTGTATTGTCGCTGATTTCCATCGCGTATAAAAGCGGCGCTATTTCAATTCAAAATGCTGAAACAGATCAGCTTGTTTTATCCTTAAGAGCGGGTTCCTCAACGGCGCCTGCGGTTTCATCAATCAGTTTTCGAAGCGATGGTATTGGCGCTGGTGATGATGGTAGAAAACCAGGGGTTATGGCCACATCAAGTCTCGACAGCGGTGATATCACTCTCTGGGATTTGAATAATGGGGCGAGAGTTAAAGGAACTCTTCGAGGTGCTCATAGAGTGTCCAGTGGCGAAACCGCATCGGGGATAAATAAGATAGAGTTTCTGGAAGGGCAACCTGTGCTGGTTTCATCAGGGAAGGATAATTGTCTTAGGACATGGATATTCGACGAGTCGCCATTTTCGCCAGTTCCTAGGCCGCTCCATTTGAGGAGTGGTCATTCTGCCGCAATCACTGCACTTAGTTTCCTACCATCCCCATCTAGTGGTTCAGAATCAGATGGCAAATGGATTTTGAGTGCAAGTAAAGACTCAAGTATTTGGGGTTTTAGCTTAAGAAAGGATAGTCAGAATGCGGAGCTTTCTCAAGGGGGAGCTGATCGCAGGGCAAAAAGGGCCGAAGTCTCCGATAATGGTGGAACACGTGCTAGGACATTAAATGACCTTAAGGTACCGGAGGTAACTTGCATCGCCTGTTCACTGAACCGTGATGGAGGAATGAGTGCTTCAACGACATCCCAAATTTGGACGAATCCGGGAATTATAAACGCAGACGCGTCCAGTGCAACTGGCTGGGAAAGCATAGTTACAGGCCACCGTGGCGATCGATTTGCTCGTACCTGGTTCTGGGGAAAGAAGAAGGCAGGCCGATGGGCTTTGGAGACTGGTGATGGAACTGAAGTTAAGGTATGTTAATGTTAAGGTCCTACTTGATGCTCCATGCTAAGTGAGAAAAAAAATCAATGTAGAGTGTGTCTGTCTCTCAATGCGGAACATTCGCTCTCATTGGATCGGCAGGCGGTAATATTGATATGTTCAATCTGCAATCAGGCTTGCGCCAGCAGTCATTCCCGTCCCCGTCGTTAGGGGCGCGTGGGAGAAAGGTGAATAGGGATAGTCTTCCAACTATGCTTAGTGCGAGCAGAGGGCGCCACACCAAAGCAGTCACAGGCTTGATGGTCGATGGGCTCAACCGAATTGTCATTAGCTGCGCACTCGATGGGAAAGTCAAGGTAAGGCTGCAGAATAATTCTTTTTGAGGCTCAGAGGAACTAATCATATGCTCCTTGAAAACAAAACTAGTTTTGGGATTTCATGTCTGGGATGCTTGTTGACGAGCTCGATTGGCACCCGATGACTGCTATAACCGCCCTCCGTTATAGCAGCATGAGTGACCTTGTCGCATTCAGTTGTGACGACCTATCAATCCGTGTCGTCGACATCGAAACAAGGAAGCTCGTCCGTGAGTTTTGGGGATGTGTTGGTCAAGTAAACGACTTTGCCTTCTCTCCAGATGGTCGTTGGGTCATTGCCGCCTCTATGGACTCTCTTATCCGGGTATGGGATATGCCGACAGGTCATCTTATTGATGTCTTTCGCGTCACAAGTACGTGTACTGCGTTGTCTATGTCACCAACAGGTGAATCGCTAGCCACGGCCCATGCAGATGGAATGCAGATCAATGTATGGAGCAACCGAAGCTTGTTTATGCCTATGCCAACCAGAAATGTGGACGAAAATGCAGTCGTAAATGTTTCTACCCCGTCAATGTCAGGCGAGCATGCGGTAGGGCCAATAGAAACTGCATTTTCACAGGAATTCGAACATGAGGAAGCAGATGGACCAGCTATTATTACTGAACAGCTTGGAAAGGATATGATGACGCTGAGTGCCGTTCCGAGAAGTAGATGGCAAACATTGCTGCACCTGGATTTGGTTAAAGTATGTCCCTGATCCCTTTTTTGATATGAAATCGCTAACGAATATATAGGAGCGGAATCGACCAAAAGATCCACCAAAAGCCCCAGAGAAGGCGCCATTCTTTCTTCCATCAGTTTCCGATCATAGGCCAAGCCCACAACCGGTTACAGAGACAGGTGCGGTAGAAGACGGTGCTGAATCAAGGTTGTTATCTGAAAGCGCGGCTGTCGAGCGTTCGCGGATCTCTAAAATGCGAGAGGCCGGGAAAGCCGAGGCCATTGAATCTCGTTTCACAGTTCTTCTGCAGTTGGGTTGCAGGACCAATAATTTCGAGTCGTTCCTTGACCATCTGAAGTCTTTGACTCCGGCAAAAGCTGATCTAGAAATCCGGTCGCTTCGCCCTCGTACACGGGGTGGATACTCCGAATTATCAGGTTTCGTTGCTGCACTAACCGGGCGCCTGAGGTTGAAAAGGGACTTTGAACTCGTCAATGCTTGGATGGCTGTATTCCTCAAGGTCCATGGTGATATTATTATGAAATGCTCCGAGCAGAATGCCGACGAATACACTTCACTGAGAGAAGTACTGGCCCTGTGGAGTCAAACACAAGAACAGGAGGCGAAGCGTCTAGGTGGGCTCGTTGGATACTGTCGAGGAATAGCAGGGTTCTTGAGATCTTCGCGATGAAGCGGGATTCGACTGTTGTACCCTTACATTAATCAAAATATGTATTTTACTACTTCTTATAGCATATAGCAGCAGTCAGGTCAGAAAATGGCGATTTGATTGATATCCCTTGATATGGACTCGAAAATCTACCCGAATTTCACCATATCTGGCTCGCTCAGACTTACCTAGGCAGGTAGGGAAATTGGTCTATCTGATTAATAATAATGCCGTTTCTTTCAACCATCTCCGTCCCTGACCATTTTAAATACTTTTGCTCCTGTATTTTATATATGCCACCCCTCTACATTCGTGTTTGGCTCTAGTCCTCATACTACAAATATTATTTACAGAACGTGTTGGAGGAAGTGCTATTATGATGGAAATAAATGGTCTCTGGCCATTGCCGTTGATGGTTACCTTTTACATCATCATAAAACCCAGCTTGGGAGCTCATCTTCTCCATTAGTGGGAATAGCCCTGCATTATACTCTATTGCGGCGTGGTGTTTCAATACGACGAATCCAAGAGGGTTGGGCGAAATGTTAATTCATCAGGCTGGTAGTGTTCATGTGGGTGAGGTTGTCCGGTCAGTTCCCCTCAGTATCTTCTGTCTATTAACTTGTCTTTTCCATGTGTTGGATCAATTGCTTGATAAATCTTCAATTCGATATTGAAGATGACTGGGCTGTATATTGCTTCTTCGCTAGAACTATTGCTAATAGTTAAATTTGAATAGATATACCTTAACATACACCCCGGCTGCGGACCCAATTCTTCCTACCCCAGCAGAATTATATGTTACGATCAAGAACACATCCGCTGTCCCTTTACGAGCGGCATATCTTCATGGGCCATACTCTCTTTATGCTTCCTGTTATCCGTCCACCTTCGATCCTAACACTAAATATGACCGAAATGACACTGAGGGTATGCCACAATTCGAACCGTACCTCAAAGCTGGAGGAAGCTGGGACACAGTTATCACTGTGCCTCGGCGGCTTCGTCGAATGCCGCAGGAACCGACTTCGCCCGACTTTGAGAACCGCGAAGGTGTGACTTGGATCATTGAGGTTATTTCCCAGGTTGTCTTTTCAAGCTCTGCTGTGGTTCCCTTTGAGCTCCTTGTCAGTCGCGATGGAAAATCAACAGACCTTTTATCTGGAAAATTATCAGCCAATAGCCTTCCACCGCCTGCCCAGCTTCATGATCACTGGTCATCGGAAACGAGAGGCTATCAAATATCTGCGACCAAGGGGGTATTTTCTAACTCTGTCACATTGCTTATTGATGATACGGCGAGTCTTTGGAACACGCCGTCCGTTCCATCGGTTGGTAGAAAGCTAGGAAGGAGCAAGAGTGCGGCCGAGTTGGTCTCAGGCGATTTGCCGTCTGTTACGGGTTCAGAAGATGGCGCCAATGCTCTTGAGCCAGCAGGTCAGAGAAAGGAAAAAGTCCACCTTGTGGTGTTAACACATGGATTGCATAGCAACCTGGGCGCTGATATGCTCTATCTAAAAGAGAGTATTGATAATGCTGCCAGGAGGGCTAAGGAACAGAAAAAGAAGGACTCAGGTCTATATGAACGAAATGGGGCCCCGGCCGGCTCTCAGTCTTCGCAAGGGTACGTGGCTGTACATGCATCTGTTGACTATTCATTTTATCACACTGTGATTAAGCACCATGTCTAATGCTGATGTTGGGACCCAACAGGATGCATGATGAAACGGAAAGTGGTGATGATTCCGAGACAGTTGTAGTCAGAGGATTTCCTGGGAATGCTGCCCGCACCGAGCGTGGAATTCAATACCTTGGAAAGCGCCTTGCAAAATACATCTTGCTTATGACGTATCCAGATCAGCCTTATCTTCCTCGTAAAAATTCTATACCAAGGTCTTCGCATCGGCCTCTGGGTGCTTCGAAAAAGGCACAATGTACAAATTCTTGCATGGATCAACCAGGCTGTGAACACCATTCTTACCAGATCACAAGCATCAGCTTTATTGGACATTCCCTCGGCGGCCTAGTTCAAACCTATGCCATTGCGTATATCCATAAATACTCGCCTCAGTTCTTTGAGCAGATTACGCCCATCAACTTCATCGCTCTTGCAACTCCCTTCCTTGGACTCAGCAATGAGAACCCCATGTATATTCGATTTGCATTGGATTTAGGCCTTGTTGGCCGCACTGGCCAAGATCTGGGCCTTAGCTGGACTGCGCCCAAAATGAGAAGTGGCTGGGGTGCGATTATTGGCGGCAAGAATGAGGAGTCTGGGAAACCACAAGAACATTCGGACCCTGGGTCTAAACCGTTGCTGAGGATCCTCCCATGTGGAGCTGCACATGATGTGCTACTCAAATTTCACCGCCGTACCATCTACTCGAATGTAGTTAATGACGGGATTGTTCCTCTTCGAACATCGAGCTTATTGTTTCTCGACTGGAAAGGATTAGACCGTGTTGAGAAAACGAATCGAGATAATGGGCTGGTCGGAACCATGGCAGAATGGGGTTGGTCAGAGCTTACAGGGGCAAATTCGAAATCTATACGAACAGCCTACCCTGCAACTGAGATGGCCTTGAGTGACAATGACATGGAAAATGCTGCAACTGAAAGAGGAATGTTCGAAGCTGTTGACAATACCGCCATTGACATACACACCCCGGAACCTAGGCGTTTTTTGAAGCAGCCGCATGGGTCTGGTACTGAGCCCTTAAAGAAGCCAAATACGAAGGGAATTCCGCCTCAGTCTTCCGCCTTGGGTCCATTGAGTAGCCTCTTGTCTATTTTCAGACCGAGAGAGGCAAAGAATTCGCACGGTCATAAACAGGCAAAGATATACAAACGGAGTCAAACTGTCAGAATGGATGATATTTCTGAAGAGCCATCTTCTCATAGCCCACCGTTACCTGGAGCATTTGATTCGTATGAGGAAGATGGGTTCAACACTCCTCCGAAGACTACCTTTTTAGAGTCTGCCGGCGACCTCCTTATGCCTCCTCTTCCGCCAATTGATTTCATTATTGACCCAGCCTCACGACCTCGGACTATCTTTCATGACCGCATATATCATCCAGGTGATATACCTCCCCCCAAACCAGTTAAAAGACGGACCTTAGCCATCGGTCCGCAGCAATCGGGGAGCTCGAAAGGGGCTGGACCACGCTCATCAACAGAACCCCCCAATCCATCTGAAGGGTCTGAAAGTGGCTTAAAGGTTGAAGAGAAAATCGCAAGGGCGTACCATCGGGATCTGTCATGGCGCAAAGTTCTTGTTCGCCTGGAACCTGATGCACATAACAATATTATCGTTCGACGGATGTTTACAAATGCACACGGCTGGCCAGTGATAAAGCACCTCGTTGACAGCCACTTTGTATACCCGCTGCCAATGCAGTCAGGTGATTCCCTAGGACAAAGAGTAGAACAGGCTAAACCTCCCTGTAGTCAGGTTCCTAACCCGGACGATGAGGCAAACGACCAAATTAACCAACGCGAGACTGAACAACTGTCTCATGATGTCTGTGAAAGCCTCGGTGATTCACCGCGGAAAGCAGAACATCGCCAGACACTGCCACCGGATGAGCCCTCTGCATAACAAGACTCTATGCCGGTGGATAGTCATGAGGTGATCTGGAAAGAAATATATAGGGCTTTCCTTGTTTTGTCATACTTGGCAGCAAAATGCCAACATTACCAACACATATATTCGTCTAGACAGACTACCTAAAGCATCAATCACTGGAATCATGGTAATTGGTAGATTAGTCGCTAGGAAAGGGACACTTGCAGAGTTCGCAAACATGATTTATGGGGTGATTCACAAGATGCGCGTGCCTGGAATGATCATGCCCGTGATCGCTATAGAAAGGGTATTAATAACAATGTCAGTAAATACTGTGTTTATTCAGACCATATACGATATTATATATGCTATAGGACAAGTACGGTAATACCCCTATCAGTTATACACGTATAAACAAGAACAAAATATCTCTAGTCGAGAAAGCTGATCAACTATGCAAGTCATTCTCAGTTGCACAAGTGATCACGTTCAACAGAGAGCGGGTTTCTTTGCGTACTTCCATCCAACCATTTTCCTCGACGGTGATAATCCTGCCATCGACGCAAACCCGCCTCCATTTCTCATTCTCCTCTTGGAAAGTAATCCTAAAACCCTCAATGTCTTCGTAGGTAACGGGCGCCTCATAGGCATGTTGACCACTCTGGTACGCTAATCCTAGTAACTCCGTGACTTCTTCAGGCGGCATGGGCGCGAAATGAACTAATTTTAATCGACCGTCGAGTGGCAGAGAATTAGGGGATATCACAAAGTCCTTCTCAAGCCTCGAGACCAACGTAGCTAGCATGTACATGTGCTCTGTATGTTTCATAGTCTCCACATACTGTTTCTTTTCCAGCTCGTCCCACTTGACGAGATCGATCACGCCATTATATCGATGGGTTTCCGAACCATTTGACGGGTAAAGCAGTTCTTTCGCGGCCATCTTAAACCGCTCATTTCCAAATTTGCGGTATTCGGCTGTGTCGCTGTCTGCGACCAATGTGGCATGGAGACCCCAGCTTGCGACAACGGCACCATAGACCACTGGGGATTGACTTCCAGTCGCAAATTTATTATTTAGAGCAGATACATTTTGGCCTTCGCTGATGACCTGCTGTGCACCTGGGGAGAAATTGGCAACGAACGTGGGTAAAAGGACCGGTTTCCCTTGTAATAGTGCCACCAGTGTAGAATTTGGGTGTCTCAATAGCCCGATAGAGCTGGCCATGGCGTTTCCTGTTCCTGTTGGTATCAAAGCGATATTTGGAGGGGCAAGCACCATGTCTGTGGAAGTATGGAACGCATTAACGATATCAACGAGTCCCCCATCTCCTGAGAAGAGCACGATAGTTTGAGGGATTCCAGTGCGTGCGCAAGGAAGGAAGGTAGAATTAGCTAGTTCTGATATTGTATTGGGAGATTGGGTTTCGTGTAATTTGTAGTTATCCAATTTAAGATGTGACAGAAAGGGTTGTAGAACATTGTGGAATACATTCTTCCCTTTTCCTGTCCCAGACGCCGTGGATATAACAACATGGACGTTGCGCCCTTGGAAGTGAGGAGGGATATCCCTAAATAGATATACAGATAGGATAGTAGATGGGATATATGTCACCCTGATACTCTCTAAGAAAGTGCAGACTTCTTGCGACTCCGAGCGTCTCTGAAGGAATAATAGCTTATATCGGCACCTGCTTTGTTCAGGATCAGGCAGGACACAGATAAGATGATCGACTGGTATGGATACGGTAATTTGAGATTGTAGGTAGGTGCATTGAAGATGATCTGCAACTATATCACATACAACATCACCAGGATCATCAGGAGCCAAACCCATTTTGAAATGAAGGGAGGAGAGGAATTAATTACCTTGGTATAAGAGTCTACGGGATTTAGGCAGGTTACAGGTCAGCCGCCCCTTGGAAAAGGTCGGGCGCCC
>MVGC01000329.1:0-27653 GCA_003589665.1 Aspergillus sclerotialis | reverse complement strand
CAGACGAAGCCATTTATTTATCCCAGAACCGAGTCCCAAAACCTGCATGAAAGCTGAACCTCTTGGGAAGTTATATATTCTGGACAATTTCTTAATATACGCTAAACCAAGGTACATATTTACCTCTACCTGTAAAATTATCTTAAACAGGCGGTTATGGGCTGGACAGCATGAGTATTCCAAGTGACACTTATTGCTCAGGCATTTATATAGGCTCTGATTTTTGATTCTGTTCTCTTGTTTTACCTGGCCAGTAAGTTAGCGAGTAAATGACCAAATGTCTAGTGAGAGCCTTAGGTAGTCGGTTGAAGATTGCATCAAGTGTACATGCTAAAGAAGAGAGAATCCCTCGCAGAAAAACATGCTATATACCAATCTATAAGTGTATTCTACAAATCCCGAAAACCCGTGTATCTTGCCGCCCATAAAAAGTAGAAGAGTTGAATACATAGTTTGGATCAATGACGTCCATAACACGGCCCTATAGGGTAACATGTTCAACAAGCTCCTCCTTCTTGTCCGCAGCTGTATCAACAACACCAGCAGATGTGTTTTGCCCAACTCTTTCCGGATCCAACTGCCCACCAATAGCAAGTTCCTTTTGCATCTCCCGAGCCACAGCCACCGGGTTTCCACCACGAGAAAATATGCAATCTACCTCTTCTAGAGCCAGGTTTGAGGTTTCAGGATAGAAAAAGTAAATAATGGGGACAAACGCCAAGTTCAACGCCATGAATATCAAGTATGCCTTCCATTGGAGGCGATTGATGATGATGGGTGTTATCATGACCTTCATAGTAGATCATTAGCGCATGCGAACACAAGGAAACAGCGAGATTGGGGCGAGTACGAAGAAAGAGACATACCACAACAAAGTTCCAAAGCCAGTTGGAGCTCACGCCGAGAGCTGTCCCCCTGGTCCTAGCATGGAGTGGGAGGATCTCTGGGACATAGACCCACGGGACGCAGTTCATACTGGCTCCAAAGATAAACATGTAGGTGAAGAAGAAGGCGACAGATCCGGAAGCAAATGCTGTTCCTCGAGCGGTGCCATCGGACTGAGATAGGAGTGCTGAGACCATGAGCATGGACACGGCCATACCTGCCGAGCCCCACATCATTGTGGTGCGGCGGCCCATCCGATCCAGAGCGATGGACGGGATAAAGGAGCCGAAGGGGAACATGAGCTGGATGCAACCCGCAACAATCTGAGCTATCTTGTGCTCGAGGCCCACGTTTTTCTGTAGCACGGCTTTATGAGGTTAGACCAGCCCTTCTGCAAGTGGTTAGGACTTGACTTACTGAGGATGTAGTAGACGACCAAATTGATGCCACCCGCTTGATCCATGAACTGAACGAACCAAGCCAGGAAAACTCGGTAGCCTGTGCTAACTTTGTCCTTCTTGAATGTCGAAGTCCAAGAAACGCTGCCCTCGGCATCTGCTTCCATAGAAAGAGCCGCTCCAATCGAATTCACTTCTTGGATGATATCCGGGTGGTCGACCGGCTTGTCGTTGATAGCAGATAGGACGTTGATGGCCTCTTCCCTGTTCCCATGCTTGAAGAGCCACCGCGGAGACTCCGGGAGGCCAAACACGGCTACGACCACCCATATGGCAAAAACCGCCTGGAAAGCGATGGGCCATCGCCACGCGAATGGACCGCCGACGTAGCTAAAAGCAAAATCCCACCAGTATGCAAAGGCGATTCCGATACCGACGAACATAACCTCGGTCGATACAAGACGACCTCTTTTCTTTCCTTCGCAAAGCTCGGACTGATACCTGAATCATCATAAGCAATCCTGGTCCGTTTCTAAGAAAACTGACTCACATTGGAACGGTGGATGTTTTAAGGCCAGTCCCTAAACCAGTAACAACTCGTCCGACAATGAGATGACCACGGGTGAACGCAGTGGCTTGGAGGGCAGCACCAATGAGAATCCAAGCCATGGCGAACCATATTGTGCGACGGCGGCCAAGCTTCTCGCCGATGAAGAAGTTAGCAAAACAGCCAAGCAGACAACCAAGATTGTAGCTTGAGACGATGATGCCAGTCAAGGTGTCGTCAGGATGGTCAAACTGTTGTAACCAGTCCTTGTTCTCGAGGATGCCACCAAACACACCCTGATCGTAGCCATATAGGATAAAGGCACACAGACAGCACGATGTAACTGCCAGTTGAAGCTTTCGTCCACGACCGAACCAAGTCCGCATTTTAGGGTGCCCGAGTCCTGGATTTATAGTAGCTTTGATTCAAATGAAAAGACCAATGACACCCAGCCGCTGTGCAGATTGATATTGCGACCGGATTGACTGCTGGGTGGACATCGCCGGCCCTGGACTTGATATGGGGCATGGCGTATATATACTAAATGTTGAGATCGCCAGAGTTCAGGTTCAGACATCCGGGGTCTCCAGACGATCGCTACCTCCTGGGGAACAAATCCTGGTTCCAACTACCAACCTTGGAGAGACGAAGAGCTGGGGTTGGAAAAACCCAGATGTCTCCACATCACATCCCAAACAGGTAACATTAGCCACTGCGACAGACCTGCCGTTCTTGTAGAACCGGATAAAAATATAGCCTCGAATAGAGGATACCAGACACATACTGTACGGTCATGAATTATCTTGAATCACATCGCCTATCTCTTGTTTAAAAGCCTTGAGCAGAAGGTTCAAGGCACTGGAGAGAATAGAGGCATCTTATATCCCCAAGGAGTAACTGACAGCCAGCGAGGCTGACTAAGCTGTTGCCTAAGGCTCCTATTTTATTTATCCATTCCGTCTTATCCATGTATCTTTCAACTATTCCGATTACAGTTGCCCATGGCAGGACAGAGACAAAACTACCCTCGTCGCCGGCTTACTAGATGCCGTACTGGGTGTGTGCGCTGCCGCATTCGCCGTCGAAAATGCAAGTATCCGTCCCTGCTTACTACTCTGTACTAACGGTAGCGACCAGGCGATGAAGGCAAGCCACGATGCCGGAATTGCGTTGCACACAATTTTCAATGCCAGTATAAGTCGCCGCTAGTATTCCTGACGAAAAACACGCACACCGTGTCGCCGTCCGAGGACGGCTATAAGGACACGGCTAATTACGGTACAATCCACGTAAGAGTCGTCTCCTAGGCGGCTTAGAGACTTGCTAATGGATACCTACAGTTTATCAATGAAGAGCCGCAAAAAGATGCTAGCCAATACGGAGAAGAGCCGAATCATGAGTTGTCTGTTGTTGAAGCTAGTCCCGGTCCCAAGTCGGACTCTCTGGCCGTATCGTCCCAGCAAAGGAACCAATCTTCAAGCCATGAAAGCACTGGATCTAATGCACCGGGCTCACAGATGAGTCCAGGGCCCTCTAACTTGCCATTATCACCTACATATCCCCCCTCGCATGTCACTGACTCCCAACCTCGCGGAAGGTTCAACGCGAGCGACGAGTCTGTGGTCGCTGGTTTACTAGCACTGGGCACAGGCAGGAGCAACGCCGCCGCAATAGGGCCCGACTTGGACCAGTCGGGCTTTTCTGTCTCGCAGCCCTCAGCCGAAGAGGCATCTTACACTCAGGCGCTGACGCCATCCGTCTTCTCCGACCATCGCCCGTCGTTCTCTCCAAAAGAACTTGGTCGGAACGCCGACTCCGGGTCAATGGCCATGCTCAAACTGCTAAGCCACTATCGCTATGAAGTGGCACCATGGGTAAGCACTTTCTTCGTAGCCCCAGAGACGGACTGACTTGGTTAGTTGGATGTGTGCGACCTTGGACAACTGTTCGGGATTAATGCCCTGCGGTTAGCGATGGTGTCGCGGCCTGTGACGGCTTCGATGCTAGCCCTGTCCGAAACATCTTTCAATAGGCTACACCCGATGCAATCTAGTATACGAGAGAACCTGACTACTCAACATAGTCGGCCTAATGGCCCTTTTGACATCAGCGCTTTTGCGCTTTTAACTGTCTTTGATGAAGCCAAGAATTATATTAAAAATATCTCTGCTGCGTGGTCACTTTACGGAGGGTTCAATAGGGAGATCTTGGACGCCGTTTTCCTACATGCGGCAGGCAGGGATCTGGAATCCGCGATCTACTGGCTGCTCGTAAGGTTTGGTATGTTCACAAAGTAGCTAGTGGCCTTATTGTATCTAACCATAACCTAGATGTCGGAGCCGCATTAGCCAACCATACTAATATCCACGTTCCACTTCCGCCTTCACTTCCATCCGTGGCCGTTGACGACTCCATAACCGATCCGTTCAGGATGGTCTTCCACTTTGCGCATCGACCACTTTGGCTATGTGCCCGGGCCCTCCAATTTATACACAGCGCAGACGCATCGGTAGAGCGCACTCCGTTACTTATGTGGATGGAGCTTGTGGACGAGCTCGAACGCTGGTACCATGAGCGACCGCAAGAATTCCAACCGATGCTGGAGCTGGAGATGGACGACCACTTAGCTGGGCCGGAACACAGTTTCCCACTTATTCTGTTCGCAAGTGGCCCTGGATTGTTCGGCAACCAGGTGTACCATACAGCCATGCTGATTCTGCTACAAAACCGGCCACGCACTGCGCGTACTACTAACTTCCATCCCACCACAATGTCACCACTATGGCATGCACAGCGCATCTGCAGCATCGCTCTTCACAACGACCGGCAGGAACACTGGGATCCATGCCTGCTGGCGTCGTTTCTGATGGCAGCTTGTCGGATGACGCACGAGATGCAGCAGCGGGAGGTCCTGCATGGATTTGAACGTATTCGCAGCCTGACGGCATTCGATATCGGCGACAGATTGCAAGAATTACGGCAAGAATGGTGCCTTCTCGGCGAAACGTGCGAAGTGTAGCCGTTTCGAGGCCTAAGTATGGGCATTGCGTCTAGAAGCGAACAGCCTTAGCCTTCAATCAACCATCGGCAAGAGCCAGAGGTCAAAAAGGGAGAGACAACCGAGACCAGGGATCCTTGCAGGAAGATCACTGAGGCACCCGATACCCCCAAGCCAGTTCTAGGTCTCGAATGCGCCAACAAGCGCCCCATCCGGTCTTGGCTTCGATCTTTCGAATAATATCAATGATTATGGCATGCTCCGAAACATGAGTGAAGAGACGCCCGGCAATCCAAAGCGGTTGAATAGCATTGTTCAAACAGCCGTGGTGGAAATTGGCCTGGGAGATACCACAGATGCGCCGCGCATGCCATAGCGTGGATATGATGGGTGTGCGCTGCAACTTGACAGATTTGGGCATAGAACTCAGCAGCAAGATGCACGCAGTGTGGTACAGTTGGTTCGAGGATATCGCCGCCCAATGTAGGAAAAAGATATGTGGGAACGGCTTGGTCGCGGTGGTGTATAAGGGAAGCAGATCGTCCGGGCGTTTATCCGCCCACTGCTGCAAGTCATCCCAGAGCTGTATCCAGCGCCGGTAGAAGGGCTCACTCGTGCAGCCGTTCTTAGCACCAAGTTCAGTAAACTGGGTGCGATCAGAGACCAACTCGCAGGCCTTCGCGCAGAGATAAACTGCATGGTTAGCATGCATGTCAGGGGACTGTGCGGCCTGGAAAAGCTGGGATGCGTCCTCCTCATGACAGCCAGGTGCGAGCCACTTGCTGGGTCGAAGAAGAGTACTCTGGGTGCCGTCGGAGATAAGAGCGCCACATAGGTCTAATAGAAATTAGCATGACAAAACCTTTACCAAGTCTTCGGCGACCCCACCCATGCGCGCATAGCACCAGAACACGGCGCGAAGTAGCCCGTCACTGAATCCATGTATCCCGAACGCATCGAACAATGCCGCGCATCCTTCGAGATGGCGGCGCCAATCCTGGGCACGCGCCGACATCATCTCGAGACAGCAAAGTAGCACGCAGGCCGCGACGACCTTGGGGTCGCGCACCTGCAGCAGGGGGCTGAGTAAACGAATGGCCTCCTGGTAGAGTTCGATACTCTCAAAGGAGTCTTGGTTGCCTTCCTTTCGCTCGATCTGACGGGCGGATATAGCAAGAACAGCATTAAGGAGAGCCGGGAAGGTACGCGCGAGAGCGGGAATCTGAATGCGAAAGGTACATTGAGAGTCGAACATGTCCAGCTAGATAGAATTAGTCCATGGTCTCCTTTCCGCGCAAAATGGCCGTTTTCTACCACAATCATACTAAAGGCCCGGACTACGTACCCATGGAGCCACTTCACCGACGTAGTTCTTCAAATACCCGACTCGGCGGGCATTTAACAGCACCGGTCGTAAAAGCGCATTCTCTCTCGCGCGCGACCGCTCGTCCTCGTCTAGTTGAACCTCAGGACTCGCAGTGCGCGACTGTGCGATAGTAAAGAGCATACAGCGCAGTTCTTCCTGCGAGGCCAGAAACCCGGGGTCATGCAGGAACCCATCGTGGAGCCAGCTGGTGGTGTCTAGTTGCGGGGGAAACGGAGGGCCGTTGGTCGAGTCGGAAGGGGTGTAGGTTGAATGCAGCTCTGACTGGGCTGGCCAGTCGCTCATAGTGATTGATTGATAGCTTGAGAGAACTGCTGCCAGAGTTCTTGTCTGGGATTACTTGGGTGGTCCTGTAGACTGTAGTGGAGACAGGTTGGAAAAGGGAAGTGGAACGATCGGTTAGAATTACCGAAAGGGTAAGGCAATTCTGTCATAGTACGAACGAATCTCTGTTTTATATTCTAAAGACTAACTTTTTCCTCGTCCACTACCATTACCTTGATACTCCCATTGCTCGCGTCCGCAGAGAGGTGCAACGCATCCTGCGCCTTTTCTAGTGGAAAAGCATGCGACACAAGCTTCTTCAGATCGAGGATACCGCCGCTCAAACAGGAGATTGCTGACGGCCAGGTGTCTCGGTAGCGGTTGATGAACCGGAGGTCAATCTAGTGGATTTAGCACATAATGGCTCGAGTCATGATTGTAAATGGCTTACCTCTGATAGCGACATATGCATAAATGGTAGGTTATTCATGATTGCCTTTCCAACTCCAATCACCATGACTGTCCCTCCGCGCCGCGCGGTGTATGCTGCCGTGCATACACTACTCTCCACGCCGGTACACTCGAGGACCGTCTCCGGCGCGACATACTCACTCTGGCCGAATAAACTGCGAATAGCACGCGCGTTCTCCTCCGCGCCTTTCTCTCGGTCTACCTGGTAGGTGATACATGACGGCACAAAGGTCTTAGCAAAGGCTAGACGCGCGGGCTCCAGATCCGTAATGACAATAGGATGTGCCCCCGAGGCGCGCGCTGCTGCCAATGCAATGAGCCCAATAGGGCCCGCGCCGCAAACAGCTACACCACGGCCCAACGAGAGTCCTGCAGACTTGATTCCATGCGTCACTACCGAGAGCGGCTCGAGAAGTGCGCCCTCAGCAAAACTGACATTGTCTGGGAGCTTGTGTAGCCACTTGGCTGGATGTATTTTATAGCGCTGGATTGTCCCATCGTAGGGATAAACCCCGGCAAACTGGACGTCCTCACATAGGTTGTACCGGCCCTCGTCGCATAGAAAACACTGTCCGCAGGGAACACCAGGCTCAACTGCCACTCGGTCGCCTAATAGATTCCCTGTGTTAGCCACTAGTAATGGTACTGTCTGTTCTGACACAGATACCCACCTGGCTTCAAATGCGTCACACCTTCACCACACTGTAGTACAACGCCGGCGGCCTCGTGGCCGATAATACAGTCTCCCTCGAATACAAGCGATCCAATGCGCCCGACTTTCCAGAAATGAATATCCGAGCCACAGATCCCCGTGGCTTTAATATGTACCAACGCCTCCCCTTTCCTTGGAGTGTAAACTGGCGCCTCCACGCACTTCAGATTATGGTCTGCGGTTACTTGGAGAGACGGATTTGGGTATGAAGTCATGATAACCGTCCGATCGTCGGTCCGCGATTTGGAGACGGTGACTTGCTGACTGAGTTGATCCGTGAGAAGGGAGGGCGCCATGGCTGCGAGATGAAAAGAAGTGATAAAATAATAGTAATAGGCGGGTGTCCGTTTTAAATTGCTCTGCCTTTCGCGGTCTGCTTTACTTGTTTTAGACGAGCGGTTGGGATTACTCTATATGAATGGTGGGTATATTGACCAAACTAGGCGATCACTCATCTCCCCAGTATCAGCATACATCCGCCACGGCACTTATGGGCGGTTGAGAGTCACTTACCGTTGTTAAACTGATAGTAGACACTACTAACTAAACATAGACCTCCATAACCTCCTCCCCAGCCAAATAAGACTGTATACCCCCTGATACATGACCAACTGCCAACGGGAGTCCAAATCTAAACCATATAGAAGGCTTTCAGATCGAGGCCTCGTCCCAAGGCCTATGCATGATAGGCTGATCAAATGAGTACCATGGCGCGATTTCATAATCTAGCTATCTTGTTATTCGCGATTCCAATGGCACTCAGGTTAACTACCTGCTTAGTAGCGATCGCAGCGATATATTGCTAGATGTCCAGATTCCTGTAATGTTTTTGAAGAGCGGTATGTGGACGTGTAAAGATAAAGACAATTTATGTCTATTTGCCATGTCGTTGACACAATGGTTAGACGGGGGTTTTGAGAAGTAGGATATTTGGAATAATCTACAAGCTCAGTGATGTTGGCGTGTAAACAAGCTGGAGAATAGTGTATATCCTTGGGACCAATTCTTGCCCGGCAACGGTGCTAAGAACAAGGCCATGTATCAAGGAAACATCAACCACCGTATTCTACTGGAAGACGGAAGAACCGTTGGGACCCCAGACGCTAGATTTCACGAAGTCCTTACGACTCCTTCCACACAGACTATAGAAGATGTAGGAGCTAGATAAGCCGGCTCACTTGAGGCAACAACTGGTGCCGCAGGAGGAAGTAAGACTGTGGGACTAATAAGTCAACCGTCTGTAGGTATACAGTAAGCATCCGTCTCTGCGTCTGGGCGACAATTGCTAATAGCACCAACAGAGCGAGCCATATCTAGCTACATGAGCTTTTACGTTTAGCACGACAGTTCCTAGTAGATATATACCTACCATGACGAGCGAGTTGCATAGATATACTTGTGTTTGAGATGCCCACGTTTAGAACCTGATCTATCCGGGATATCATTTTGCCTACACCATGTATACTTAGGTAGCAGCATACCACAAAAGGTATCTCACATGTACATTAGGATCTATGTACATATCGCCAGAATAGGAAAATACCGCCCCAGCCCTACTGGATATGCACTATATATCCTATCATTATACATAGAGCGATCAAATCAACTACCGCGGAGTGAAGACAACAACACATACCCAACTAGCCATGTGACAGACTAACAGACACAACAGAAATGCCCAACCGATAAGTCCCAAAAATAGGGCGAGGCGAGGATACCTAGGTAGTTGGGCAGACAGAAAGAAAGACAGAACCTATCAAGGAATCAAGCGTGGCAAGCTGCGACTCGATAAGCAGCCGACAATGCAATAGGCATCACATACATAAAATCCGCATGCATATATATATACATAATCGTACAGATGCATATATCATATATCCCAGGAATGAATAACACCAGTGCTACACTAGTATGATTGTACATGCCTTATCTGCTTACAGGTAAGTACCACGCGTCGAATAAACCCGCCAAGGCACTCTGCACAACCTGCATAATCAATCACACAAGGTCAAAGCATTAGAAACGTGGCTGCATGGATTAGGAGTAATGCTGGACCAATCAGGGACTAATTGGCTGGTGTTTTGACCAGGATTGTTATGTGTCGGATTATGGAGGCATATGGTTGGATAGTTCGGGGTTGCGTTTCTTGCATATTGCCAACGCATACAGACAGGGGGTACGTACGACGTCGGGATCTCAAGTTGGTGTTGGTACGGGGTAAGTGCATGAAGAGTTGATCATGTGAATTTATGCAGTTGGGCCTAGGTACATGGGTAGGTA
Organism: Aspergillus sclerotialis; assembly: GCA_003589665.1. Classification (NCBI taxonomy): domain Eukaryota; kingdom Fungi; phylum Ascomycota; class Eurotiomycetes; order Eurotiales; family Aspergillaceae; genus Aspergillus; species Aspergillus sclerotialis. The sequence continues at coordinate 17,714 of MVGC01000329.1, read as the reverse complement.
GGTAGGTATGAACAGGAGGTGTGTATGATTTGGTGTGTATAGGTTATGTATCAGGTCAGAGTAATACATCTGTGTACGGCTAGTATTTATGATCCAGGCACATACGGGAGCGAAAAGGGGAACAGACAGATGGAAGACACGAATTTGAAACCAGACCTACATACCTCGACGTATTCCTTCTGCAAGGCATCCCTGACAAGTAATGTGCAGTACCTCCTGAGCTAGCAAGGAAGGAAAGGGAAAACAAAAAGAAAGCAAGTCCTAAAGTGCGTAGATCACTGGAGCTTTCAAGCAGTTCATCCTGACGTGTGAGTTATCCACCTTGCGCTATCGATCTGTCGATCACTTTGAATAGATTGACTGATTCCATACAGAGAGAATTGGGTCACCGCTAAGAATCAGTCGAGAGCTTGCGAACAACGGTCAGGTAAAATACACGTAAGAATCCTTGGTACAGTATCAGTTTGGCGGTATTCTTAGGGCGATCCAACAATGATTAGCTTGTCTTGCTCTAGCTGCCAAGCTAGACGCTAAACGCTGTCTCTGACAGGCGCTGGATATATTTCCCAGGACTAGCAGCTAACCAGGTTAAATGGCGATATGTTGATTTCAACGTATCATATTAATTGCTTATCATCCATACAACTTGACCGAATAGCAACCAACCATGATCCAAGCTCAACAAGCTCAACAACGTGGCGAATACATGTGTCTAGTGACAGATCACACCGGTCGCGGACCGCCTGTCGCGCAGGTGCTTAAGTTAAGCTGCCTGTGACACTAGCAGGCGCCGGATGAATTCCTATTGCCTGTATCTCTTTTCCATCCTTCTCCACTGGCAGCTGTAGTGGGACGAAGTCCATCAAGGCGCGACGCGGGAAGTTTCCAGCAATTGCATCCTGATCTACCCCATTTAGGGAGAGGCGTAACTCTGAAGGTACAGGATCCGAGATTGCCACAGCCTCACTAAGATCTTGGATAGACTTTCGGGAGACCGTGTAGACTACCTACTCTGTAGTAGTTCTTCAAGCTATTGTAAACAGGTTCTTAGCGTCAAATATTAGTGACAAAGTTTCAATCTTTCCTTCTCTTGGAAAGTGTCTGTCAGGTGTCAGGAAAGATCCATTTCATATTATTTCCCATCCACACCAGCATCAGCAGAGTGGAGTGGAACTTTGGATTGGAGAGGACGAAGAAAGTGAAGAAGTCGGTGAAATGAAAAAGGCGTGGAGCAGATTGGCTTGGCAAAAAATGTCATTTCCTAAACTATTGAATTTCCACCTCATCCGTTTAGACTGAACGGCCTACATGAACTATTGTCGCTCTCCCTTTCCACTCTCCTTACCGCTTTTTCTTTTTTTAAAGAAGATCTTCTCTGACATTTCTGTTTCAGGGGTTCCAGGATCCCTGATTAACTCTGCCTTATCCGAAACCGATTGAAACTCGCGGGAAGATAAGCAAAGTAAAGTGCGGTGTCAGTAGATTCAGCTCAGCTTGCCATGTCTACCGTTCGCGAATGGTCTATCTCGGAGGTATGTAGATGCAGTAGCATATGATAATTTACTCCGTACCGAGTATTGATCTCGTCCTGTCAGCCTTACATCGAAATAGGAGGAACTCTGCTTGAGGGTCCATTTTTCGATGGGACCAATAACGAGTTTCGCTTTGTCGATATTTGGCAGCAGAAACTACATATACTGGATTTAGTAAAAGGACCTAGTTCTCTGAAGACTATTGATACAGAATTTTCTATAGGGTGGGTTGCTCCTACTCCCCATTCCCTAGCGACAGCCACGTTCTTTCTGAGTAGATAGCTGACCGGAACCAGAGTAACGGCGAACATTGCGAACCCTGGTGACTCGTACAAGGACCAGATAATCGTAGCTGCTAAACACGGATATGCTCTGCTTAACCGTATCACAGGCCAGATGTCCTATATCCGCAAGGTCTGGGATGATCAAGAGGGCCCGGAGAAGGCTGAGAGGTTTGTTTGCCTTCACTTAGATAACATCCTGATGGAAACTTACTGTGACAGAATGCGTTTCAACGACGGCGCCGTAGACAGCCAAGGCCGGTTCTGGGCCGGAGCAATGAATGATCCCAAAGTCCAGGAACCCAACGACGAGGGCGTCCTGTTTAGATTGGACCCCGACATGAAATTACATCGCATGTTAGAACCGCTTATGATTCCGAACGGAATTGGCTGGAACGATGATGATGATACTATGTACCTAACCAATTCACCAGCGGGAAGGATATTCGCGTTCGATTTCGATCCCAAAACTGGAAATATCAGTAACCAGCGAGTCCATTTTGAATTGAAGGGCCCGGCTGTTCCGGATGGATTCGCAATCGACGTCGAGGGATGTATCTGGAGTGCTCTTTACGGTGGCGGCAAGGTTATCCGTATCTCCCCCGAAGGGAAGGTTATTGGGCAGATACTGCTCCCGACAAGGAATGTTACATGTGCGGTATTTGTGGGAACTGAGCTTTTCATCACGACGGCAAAAGATGATGTCGATGATGATAAACTTCCCAATTCCACCCGTTACGGAGGACATCTCTACAAAATCGATGTGGGAGTCAGAGGCCAACCTAAGAACCAGTTCCGGTTCCAGAATTGATCCAAATATCGATTCTTGCCGTGATGTCTCTGCTAGATGATTTTCAACAGTTTTTACCTGTCTTCTGTTCCAAGCAAGTTGACGGCATGGTAAAAATACGAAAGACTCAGCTATCGAACAGGGGACAGTCTAGATCGTGTCTGCGTGGGGACGACAGTCGTACTTTTTTGCTTTTCCCGTCTGTCCATTAGACGTATTAGCAATGAACAGGATCCGAAGGATGAATGAAACCAAACTAAACTTAGCCACTTAGTCATTATATCCATAGACAACAGCTGAACTTTCTAACCGAGATACAGAGTACACTGCTGAAGCTAACCAGGAGAATCAATCAATATAAGCGTTACAACAGTTGACATAAACAGTGGATCTTATGAAGAGCAAGTCTCACTGCGGAAATGCAAGCCCATCTTCGATCCGCTGCAATCCGGATGCAGGTGTAGTGCGTGCGACACGATCCTTCACGACGGTAGCGTAGCCCCTACTGTAGTCTAGTTTAGTGTGTTGCTAGTGCAGTCGATGCATCGACGCGCTAAGGATGCAGGTCCTTGCAGACTTGCAGTGGTTTTCTTTTTTCTGTGTAACTTTGATCTTGCCCCTATTCATAGGGAGTACGTGGGGAGGTAGAGAGTTCAGTAGACGACTCGCTTGGAGCTTGAGGTAGAGATGATGTGATCGCCGTAATTACTTTCCTTTGCGAGTGATGCGGTTAGAGCGGATTGCCCGGAAATTAAAGTGGTTATTCTTAGACATGTCCAAGGTTGATGGATGCCTTGAAGTGACGAACAGGGATTATTAGGAGACAGTAAGTTAGTCGAGAATTGGAAGATGAAGGATATATTATCAATCAATCAGGGGAAAGACCAAGCAAGCTCCAAAGTATCCCAGGAACCACACGCTCGGAAACATGGTCTAATTAATTGACTGACTAGTCTAACACTAATGCAAGACTATCCCCAACTCCCTGACACTAGCGTCTCTACAATTACAATTACATTACTTACTCACTTCTTTATTGAATTACTTCCTGAATGAAATTAGATTCAATCAATCAATCAATTAATCAGTTAATCAACTCCACTTCCCATTGCTTACCAGCAAAACTATCGATGTAAATCAGGTCAGTTGTCACCCACGTCTTTCTCGAACAACGGTCTGTTCTCTACTCCACTGGATCTGCAGCACAAGAGCTCTGTTGCCGCATTGTAATAATAGACAATGAAGTCAGTGGCGCTCGTGCTGCTCACGCGGAGTTACCCATAAACTGGTCTTGGGACCGGGTGTGATTCGTGGGCCGTTTCATCACTATAGCAACGCCACGCTCTGGCTTATTAGTGCCTTCCAGGAGGCAGGAAGCTCGAGGGGGACTGACCCAATAATTGGGATCCGTGATCCTTCAGATCGCAAGAACCCAGTCTCTGTGGGTCATTTTCCACAGATTCTGATGGTCACAAGTTCATGACAGGAGTTGCTCGTCTGGATGGGCGAAAATAGTGTCAGAATACGTTAATCAACAATAGGAGAAACAAGGCGGGCTAGGTTCAAGTCCCCCAAAGTAGAATAATTACAGGCTTTTTGTCGCATAATTGCCAGGTGCTAACAGGCTAGTTAGCCCACACCCAACCCGAGGTTGAATGAATCCTTCAGAAACCTGCCATCTCATGAACCGCTCTGCTGGGACCGGAGGGGACTTGCTTGTTTTATGCGAGTGCAATCTCGTCTAGGCAGAAATGCAATTGCTGCCCTTACCGCTTGGGTTACTATGACCAAAGCCTTAGGGTGGGTTTGTGGTCAGACTCAGTCAGGATACCAATATCGGATCGGGTGATGCGAATAATGAGGCTGTGCGGAGGGCCCTTCCCTATCGTAGAAATGCACACCAGAGACAGCTTGTACCTTTTCATGCGCAGGAATTGATGCCCAATGACGTACCTGAGGACAATTTCGGTAAGAACGCAGCAGGGGCCAAGTTCGTGGACCACTCAGAAATGATGACAATCCCAAACAGCCAACAGAGCATGAAGTGTCTGTCCAAGGATGCATATTTTCTCAAAAATACAGGCAGAAGACACGTCAATTGGATGAATAGTGTGTCTTAGGCAGGAAATACGCGCGACGCAGAGACGTGATTGGGGAAAAGATCGGTGAGGAAGAGCCAATCCATTCCGAGTAACGGCGATCAACGGTCAGTGGGAATTGTCAATGGAAAGATGGAACGCCATGCATGCAAGCAAAACATGCTGCGTCCCGAAAGAGGAGTAAGGTTTGCTAGCCCCATCTCCGACTTGGACCGGTCTGGAGACTGAGGGGGCTATCTACCTAGGTAGTTTTGGAATTGATTCCTCGATAATGCTGTCTACGGTCAAGGATGCCACTCAATTCGAGTCGAGAGACATGTCTGTCTTCAATAGACGGAATTATACAAATGTCAGTAGAAAAGAGGAAGGGGAAGAGGAAGAGGAAAGGTGATTAAGTTAGAGACTTGTGTCTGGAGATCGGCTATAGGCAGAGAGTCTAGTGAGTGGATTAGGTAGTTAGTCGGTTAGATGGAAAGAAAAAAATAAATGAAGCCAAACACGAGACGGTTATATTACTGTACCGTCATGTACCCGTGACTTGTAACTCCATACAAAATTTGGTGTCAGCCAAAGCACCGAAACTTTCCCAAAACAGCTAAGAAGCACCTAGACTAGTTCGACATTCTATGACACTAAGTAGACTCCCCTCTCCACTCTGTTGTTCTTCCCGGCATATCCACGGTGACGGCGCTTTTCTCACTTGCATCAGCCATTAAACCCACCCCCCATCACTTTCACTTGATTCATGATACGAATGGCTTCTGGGTCACATCCATGCACTAACTACCTAGTCTTCCCACGCCCCATTCTCCAATTCCAATTCATTCCTGTCACTGGCTTCCCGATTCCCCCGTTGATTCTCCCCCCCTAACCTGTTCTGTTTCTTATTTGGGTTGTTTTTTTTCCCCTTGACTTTCCCTTATTCATAGATCAGGATGGGTCTGGCTCTGGTACACCGCTGGATTGCTCCTAACGGCTTAACATCCTTCTTCAGATCCGCTTCCCTCTTCAAATACAATATCCTATTCTTTTTCTTGTCTTATTTTCTTCCCTGCTGTCCTGGTTGACTTTTTTTCCGGGATTTTTTCTACCCTTTTTCCTATTGATTTGCGTATATATATATACGCCCACCCCATTGAAGTGGAATTCTCCCCTAATTTCAGAAATAAGAAAATTCTGGGGAGCAAATACTCTTACTTCTTAATATCTCCTCAGTTTCATCTCGTTTCATCGTGGCTACTCTCGGCATCAGCGTGTTGGCTTCTCCATACTCCAACCCGGTGCATTCGTCCCACTCATACCATTCACACTCTGACTTCAATTTCACCCAACCTACCTCCTCCCTCTCTCTTGCCCGATTTCCTGAAAACTCGGGCCAGATAGAGAGAGGGAGGGTTGGACAATGCGCCAGCGCGCAGCCAGAACCTAACGAAAAAGACGTGCAATCTATGTCGCAGAATCCTCCTGTGGTTTCTGGCGATGCACCTCGAGCGGAGAATCGCAGTCCTGCCGATGAAGGGAAAGCACAGTTAGCACCAGGCTTGGGATCAAGTCCACAATCAGACGAGCAAGATCCTGTGCGTCCTCAGTCTGTTTCTTTGCATCCATCCGCGCCTGTGGAACCTCCATTGGAGCCGCAGCTTCGTTCCATTGGAGTTCATTCCATTCTAAATCCTCCAGCAAAAGTTGCTGCTGATTTCCCTGCCCCCAGTACTGGCGAAGGTCAGGTTTCCCAGTCTCCCGGGCTTCCTGGTCCAAGACAGAATTCATCTCCGCCCGATCATCCAGCTCAGCTAGGCAAACGCCCGTCCCTGTCTCCGGGGACTGGGCAACGCCATATTCTGACCCCAGTCTCGCCTTCTACGCGACTAGTCGGTGGTATTAGCAGAAATCTTCCTCACACCGGTTCTCTCAGCGCTTTACATTCACCGCTGGGCCTTGAGCCACGGAGTGTATTGCATAGTTCGCCTGGCTTGCCAGTTCTCCCGGATCCAGCAGGGCAGTCATTCATAGCAGGAACTCAACCTCGAACTTCAGTCTCGCTTCATTCCACTCCAACTTTCCATAATCGACGGATAAGCGCTGGCCCAGCGAATCCAACTTCGCATGAGACAAGTCCTCAGACGCCTAACGCTACCTATGGCCAGTTTGCGCGCTCGTCTCCTGCAGTTGTGAATGCGCCCCCATTGCACGCTTCACAGCCATTGATGAGCTCATCGGTATTCCGGACAATGGATCCACTCGCACGACCCCCGACCACTGTAGGCCCAAGGCACGACAATCCTCCTCATGGGAAGATCCCAGTCTTCATGGACTACAAATCGGGCTCATCCATCCAGGCAGCAAAACGAAAAGCGAACAGTGAGGCGTCAAAAAGATTTCGCAATCGCCAGAAAGTCGAAGAGCAGATGGAGAAAACCGTTACAGCTCAGCAAGAGGAGATCAAAAAACAAGTGGAAACCATTAGCCGGCAGGAAGCAGAGATCCGGTCATTGATCCAAGAAAGGGATTATTATCGCTCGGAAAGAGACTTCTATCGTGAAGAAGTCGGTCGCCATATGCCGTTGGCTCAGATGCCGGCAAGACCGCCTTCTCCAAGATCCATGCGAGTGTCGTTCGAGAATCCTCCGGAACATGCCATGGAAGCACGGCAGCCGGTAAGCAGTACTGGGCAAGCCGGACAGCTGGCTGTGGCGGGACCCTCAGCTGTAGCTCCTGTTGCTTCTGTGCAGCAGAACTGGCCCACTACTCAACCATACTCTGCACCTCCATCCTACCCGGAACCAGTAATTGCGTCAGGTGATCAAGCACGATCACTTCCACCGTTACCTGGGGCGTGGGCCCGCAACAATCCAGGTAGCCAGAGGTAGTGAGCACCTCATCATCGGCTCCTCTAATCTTACCAATGTACGATAATACTCTTCACATTCGCTTCTCGTCTTGACTGGCCACCTTACTACCAACCGAGTATAATCCACCAAAGCACAAGACTCATCTCCCAAATAACATCTATACCACCTACACCTACATCACAATCGAAGGAAGGAAAAAGAAAAGGAAGAGGGAAATTGAAATACACCATTCTCAACTTGTTTTATATACGCCACCACCACTACACTACAGCATATATACCTACGGCGGCCGGATCCGATTTGCATATTCTGTTATATTTATTTGTCTTCATTTCCTACATACATTTCTCGGGCACATTTCTGGCTGCATAAATACATACCTAGGTACTGGTTGGGCGGGTAGGTTCTTAGCCGGTCTGTCATTCGCTTGTTCACTAGGCACCAAGTTGAGGTTCGGAGTTCATTCGTTATTTTCGCTTCACTTAGCATATTCGGGTTGGCCTTTTTGATTGACTAGAGATATATTATTCTGTTTAGTCGTCGGGAGTCGTCGGAATTTTGATTTTGTTCGCTTTGAGCCGATTTGATTGATTCACATGTTAGTGGACTTGACTTAGAGAAGAGCTAGCTACTACATACACTTTATTATATTTATTCCATCAATCGAGCCTTATCATACTCAACTAGCAAACTGTCCAACTCATGCTGTCACCTCAAAATGTCTTCTTATCATATGATAAAACCGAGTACCCATCCATCACCCTCGGCATGAACAGTGGAGAAATCAGATAAAGCAAGCAAGGTACTTACATTTGTACCTGATTAAATGCAGGTTCAATTTCACCACCCAATGACCGTATCCCGAAATTATAAGGTCTATATCTTGAAACAACCCCGCGTGGGAAGTCAGGAGGATCCTCAGGGTGCGACTGCTAGTCGTGACGTATGTTACGTATAGATAATTTGTCGGAATTCATTATCCGGAATTGAGAGTTGGGCTAGAGGACGGGTACTAAAGTACATTAGATATTTGGCTTATTTAGACTTGAGTGGTATAATATGGGTGATATAGGTAGGGTTTGGAGGATGTGACGAAACCGGAAGATAGGCCAACGGGGAGGGGATGGAAATTCTGGCTTTTATCATTTACCGAGTAATAATAAGCAGAATGATCTCGAGAACGTCTAGAATTTGAATTTAGTACTGGCATATTGCAGAAAGCAGTTAGTCGGAATGGAAATCTTGCCTGAGTGTTGAGCGTATATCAGCCTATCAGAACCCTCACACAAGCACATGGCATTTACACCCATGGATCTTGGTTCTTTCTTCCAACGTCCTAACTATACCTACTATGTACCCTCTCTCAAGACTACGAGCTATAAAGACAGTCTTCTCAATGTATCTACCCGACATACGAATTCTACTGCACCATGCTGCAGGTAACTCGACGTTCTCCACATATACTCCCCTGCTTGCGTGCTGTTTGACCTTGATTACCTCGTTTCATCCAGTCAATACCCGACTTGTATATCCACTTGGTTGAATTATTCCTCCAATTATCGACCGATTAATCGGGTGTGAGTTTCCGAGCCGGCGAGATATGGCCGACTTATATATAAATAGACTGGATCTGAACGAGAAGGGACTGCAGGTTGACTGTGTCGAGCAACAGCAACAGCAACAGGTTGGATCCATCCGACGACTAAAAGGTCTTCGATTCTATTCTCTTTATTTGGGGAAAGTCATTATACTCGGCATGGGGATTTGGTCGGTTCTTTTTGTTGCCTTTTATTGTCTTTCTTCGTATGTATAACACCTTTCTTCATACCTCATCTACGCCTCATTCCAGTTGAGTGCTAATAAAAATCAGCCTCTCAGAAGGAGTCCTAGTCCCCAGAGACACCCCGTGCAACACCGTCGACAACGGATACCAATGCTACTCCAATACATCCCACCTCTGGGGCCAGTACTCGCCCTACTTTTCTCTTGCCGATGAATCTGCTATCTCAGCTGATATCCCGCGCGGATGCGAAGTGACATTCGTGCAAATGCTATCTCGGCATGGAGCTAGATTTCCGACTTCGTCGAAAGGAAAAGACTACAAGGCTCTTGTGGAAGGAATTCAGCAGAACGCGACGAAACTGGCCGGGAAGTATGCCTTTCTTCGCGATTACGAGTACAATATGGGTGAAGATGATTTAACGGGATTTGGAGAAAATGAGCTAGTCGATTCGGGACTGAAGTTCTACGAACGTTATGAATCATTGGCTAGGAATAGTGTCCCGTTTATTCGGGCGTCGGGTCAAGACCGGGTTATTGCTTCAGCGGAGAAGTTCAGTGATGGGTTCGAGCAAGCGAAAAGCGGAGGCAAGAGGGCTAGGAAAGGACAGGAGAGGGCTAAGATCGACGTTATTATCCCGGAGGGAGATACCTTCAACGATACACTGAATCACGGGACATGTACGAAGTTTGAAGAAACGAAACCCGGCGATGAGGCGGAAGATACCTTCGTTGAGACTTTTACTTCAGCTATTCGCAAGCGCCTTGAAGCTGATATGCCCGGTGTGAGCCTTACCAATAAGGACGTCGTCCATTTAATGGACCTCTGTCCGTTCGACACCATCTCCGCTACAAGCGATGCAAAAGAACTGTCCCCCTTCTGTGACCTCTTTACTGAAGAGGAATGGGAGAATTATAACTATGCAAAATCAGTGGAGAAATACTATGGTTACGGCGCGGGAAACAGCCTCGGTCCAACGCAGGGAATCGGATTCGTGAATGAACTCATTGCAAGACTAACCCGGTCTCCGGTTATCGATCATACATCTACAAACCATACCCTGGATGACAATCCGAAAACCTTTCCGCTGGATAGGGCGCTATATGCTGATTTCGGACACGATAATCCCATGACGTCCACCTTTTTCGCCCTCGGCTTGTATAACAACACCAAACCATTGCCGAAGACTTCGATTCAGGATGTCGACGAGTCAGGCGGATACTCGGCAGCTTGGACGGTGCCATTTGCTGCGAGGATGTATTTTGAGATGATGCAGTGTCGGACTGGGGAGGGAAGGTGGGAGATTGGACAACCCCTTGTTAGAGCACTCGTTAATGATCAAGTTGTGCGGCTTTCTGGGTGTGATGGTGATGAGTTGGGGAGGTGTCAACTGGATGACTTTGTCGAAGGATTGACGTTTGTGAGAAGTGGTGGGAATTGGGATGAATGTTTCAGTTGATACCAAGTAATAAGGTCTGTTCGAGGTTACTGCTTTATTTATTTTGTGATTTTTTAGTTCTGTGATATCCTCCTTGTTTTTTTCTTGTTTGAACTTATTATACCTGAGATTGGTTAAATGTACAGTACATAAGTAGGTGTAGGTAGCTGGAAATATATTCTCAATCTGTCTAAGTTGATACGGCGTTGGTCCTGGAAGAGGAAGTGTCTCATCCACGAGATGGCCAATATGTGCGACTACCACAAGCTACTCTTTATCCTCTTTATCCCAGTTTTCAGGCAAACACACGAGACCCTAGCCTCGGATCAATATCGGTTGTACGCAGCAGCGCAGCCTTTCTTCTCATCGCTCGTTCCCCAACACGTCCTCCCCGGTTCTCTCATAAATCTCCCAGCGCATTATCGATTCTTCATAGTTCTCATATACACTATCAAACTCCCTGCTTGACCAAAAATCCATAATATACGGATATGTCTTAGCCGACCTCAAGTCGACTAGAAACGAGCCCCGAAATTGCACGGTTTAATACCGGTGTCGCAGATCTTTGTTCGACGAAATATGTCTTTCTTTCGAACGATCTCCTCGCAGTCGCTTATCTGCAGAGAACTGCGATATAACCCTTGATGATAGACCCATCCCTGCTCGAGGCCATATCTCGTAGCGACAGTGCGAGTCCCAGCCGCCCTCTCGAACAAACACAACCAAACTCCTTTCCTTGTGGCGCGTCTATACCCGGGGCCTTGGATGGTGGCGCAAGAATCCTAGGAAAGAGGTTTATCGTCAGAAAACCTCCAGAGACATCATACCGACTGTACTACATGCCATTATATCGACTCATTGTCGACGAAGACACAGAGCAGACCCCTGTGCGCGTCACTCATTTGATCATCCTCATTGAGACGATATGTTATAGAACCTGCTTAAACTGTTAGGAAGTGATTCGGAGCTTGTACTTATAATCCTTACTAAACAAAGATTTAGCTCTCTCTATGGACTAAAATGATGGAGCTTAAATAAGCAAAGTTCAGAGTATCTATACAAAAAGATTTAGGACATTGGCATAATACCCCAAATAGTACATCCCAACATTAATGCCATTTTCTTCGAGTCAATTAAAAATCATACCTTCCGTTTGTTTTTATTTCCTTCTTATCCCCATATTCTTAGGCGGAGACTTCGTCACCCATCCGTCCTTTCCTGACTCTGAATTTGACTCTGAACAGGCCCACTCTCATTACCATTCCCATCCCCATTGCTCGACCCTGGCTTTTTCAGCGTCTTATGAGGCCCCATCGCTATTTACATGTTAGTAAGTACTCCCACCGCGAACCCAACAGAGAAAAAGAGACTTACTTCGATCCCAGAGAACATAGGAAGTATATATCGCTATTGGTAGCGCAACTATCGTTGACACCCATCTAGATCGACCCATCAGTCTTATCTGGTCTTGTCGTTCCTCGTCCTCAACACCTTGTCCTCGCCGTCCTCTACATTCACCTTCTCACGCCAAAACAACAAAAAGCATACATACCGTCTAGAAGCAGCCTTATACTCTTTCGTCTTCCTGATATCCGCCGGATTCTGTGGTAATCTAGGTCTAGGCTGCTGAGCCTGCGCAGTGATCTCCTCGGGACTCATTACGCGCCGCTTGGGAGGTTGATTGGGATTGGTGTTGGATGTCATTTTTTCCTCTCCTTCCTCCCCTTTCCTTTTTTCAGTCGTTCTTCTGTCCTGCTCTGGAGGAGGATTATAATGTTTGTTGGCTTAATTGGATTGGGAACTGGTGAGATTCTTTTGGTTATATCTGGCTGGAGGAAATGGGTGAAGTTCGGTCGGTGTTCGGCGTTAATGTTATCTCCGGTTTGATATGTTGTGCCTGAGGCGACTACATACTGTTGTCCTTTTACCTAGGTCGTTGAGCTGTAGCTAGGTATTTCTTTCTCCAAGGTCCTTCTTTTCTACACACAACAAAAAATTGCACAGTAGTTTTTGAAACTTATTAATTAACTAACTAGTCCCGAACCACAATTACACACAGCCAAACCAAACCACAATCAATCCATCCATTCACCCATCCAGAAATGTCCCAACCATCAACTCCATGCTTCCAGGATACAAGGCAGAATGTAGAAATCGAAGGAATTAAGAATGACTGAAAGACCCCTAGCCGAGGCCGGATCGTGTACAGGTAAGGTAGGAAAAGACAAGATAGAAGCAAACCATGGCCACCTGGTCATGCAGAAGAAAATCCCTAGCCGAGGCTGAATTGTGTACAGGAAAGGTAAATCCCGAAAACAAAAAACAAGATAAAAACAACCCATTGCGACTCGCATTTGTAGAAGAAGAAAACCCGTAGCCATGGCCGGATTTTTCTCTTTTGTCTAACTGATTCCCGACCCGTAGCCGTAGCCGGATCAGGTACGAAGACAGACGAAGAAATGGGACGCTATGCAAGTTGAACAGTTGAGACGAAATCAGAAACCCGTAGCTTGAGCCGAGTGTATGCAAGAACATGCTGAAAGAAAATAGGCCGAAGACCCGTAGCCATAGGCCGGATCGATTTTTAGGATTTCGAATTTTCGCAGAAACAAGCTGAAAAGCAAATGTGGTGATAAAAGACAATAAGACTCCACTCTCTTCTTCAACAGGAGTATTAGTATTAGATCGCTCTTGATGTTCTCAATTGATAACAGTAGTGTTGGTCTTTGGCGTCGCTGTATTGCATGGATGTCGATTCTTCAAAAGAGCTTCATTCATAATATGGATGTGTAATCAGCAAGTGAAATTCCTTAGTTTTTGTTCTCGTTCAGTTCTTTTGAACTTTGAACTTAAGCATGATTTTTTTCTGTTGGTTTTCCTCAGGAGGTGTGAAAGCAGGTGTTTCAGCTGTCGAAGTAGGCCCTTCAGCAGACGAAGCAGGAGCTGGGGTCTCGGGCCTGCGAATCTTCTGCTTGTTCTGAAATTCCTTCTTAATAGGATAATTTTTCAATAAAAGTTTGTTTCCGGTCTTCTTTGTCGCTGTGGTGCCCTGAGAAAGACCCTCTCCAGTGTTCTTTGCCGCAGTGTTTTCCTGAGGAAGATCCTGAGTGGTCTTTTTCGCCTTGGTATTGCCCCGAGGAGGTTTCTGCCCAGTATTTTTTGCCGCGTGATTGTCCTGAGGAAGTTCCTGGGTGGTCTTTTTGGTTGCTGCATCGCCACGACGTTTCTTCTGAGGCTGGTCCTTCTCTTGATCAGTCTTCCTGACTGTCTTCGACTTCGGCTGAGTGAGTTCCTCATTGTTCTCGGTAGCAGCAGCAGGAACAGTGGTGCGACGCTTCTTTCGAGCCAGTTCAGGCTTTTCGTCCTCATTACCAATAGGTTCAGCCTGTCGACGTCTTTTTGGAGATCTCTGAACTTCTTCCACAGGTGTCTCAGTACGACCATGCTTCTTTGGTGCCTTCAAGTCATCTTGCCCAGTAGTAGAAGCTCGACCACGTGTCCTGCGAGGGTTTCCGGCTTCTTCCTCACGTGCCTTGACTGGTGCAACAGTACGACGTCTCTTAGGACGACTATCACCCTCTTCATGGGATTTATCGGTGGTTCCTGTGACACGGCTCCTTTTGCGAGTCTTTCCAGTGCGATTGTCGTCGGTGCCAGTTTCGCCAGTGTCGGTAGGCACTCCAGGACGACGAAGGTATCCCCTGGAGTCGTATTCGGGGTCTTTCTCGAGAATCAACGCGTGTAGATCTTCTGTCGAGATAGTAGCTGGGAATTCGATATTTCTTTGCTCCGCCGACATAATTGCCGAGAATCTTTCCACGTCCTCTAGCATAAAAGCTTTATTTCGTGGGTAATTTTTCTGCCTAATCCGTGGAGGGAAGCCGAATTGGATATCTTTCTTGGCTTGTTTTAAAGACCTCATACGGATAGGGGGTGCAGGTAACTTGTCATCACCATAAGTATTTGGAGGACGATAAAGTTCATAATCGGGAGGTACCATTTCGTATTCGTCAGTATCGACGATATTAGTATCTAAGTAAAGTGTTAGTTCGTGACATTGAGCAGTTACAAATCATTGTCGGGGTCATTTTACCAATCTTCTGTGCTATATTAGCAGCTGGTCTTGCTTCCTCCTCTTTCTCCACCTGATCATTCAACTGAACATCTGATCGACTGACTGGTTGCTCAGCTGGCCTATCCACTAGCTGGTGCTTTGATCGGAACTCCTCCCGCATACGGTCCAGCATAGCCAGAGCGTCTGGGTGGGGGTCATAATCATCCGAAACAGCCGTGGCGGCAGCAAGGTAAAGACGACTTGGACGAATTCTTGCACGGCCATCACTTGGACCAGGCGTAGAGCTAGCCGTTTGACCATTTGGAGTCTCGGCTTTCTTGGATGCCGCTCTGGTCTTTGCTACGCGCTTTTGAGATGCCATGGACTCAAGGGCTCTAGCAGAAGGCTTCCGAAGTCGAGAAGACATTCGGTTTCCCGAGTCATGGGATACCGGGCTGTCACCAGTACCGTCGAGGCCAAAGCCCCCGTAAGGTTCAGAGTCATATTCAAAGAAATAATCCTCTGGAGCTGTGTTCTCCGTGTCAAGAATCGTGTCATGAGAATTACTCTTCAGGAGAGTTGGGGTGCTGATGACCTGATTCTTAGGTGTGGAGACCGCAGCCCCAGCCCCATTCATCTTTGCCGGCATGGACTTTCGTGACCTGCGGCCGCGTTCAGTCACAACAACGCCCATGACAAAGGAAAAGGAGGATGATTGATTCTTTTGATAGAGTATGATGAAGTTTTGATGAAAGGAGGATAGCAAGCAAGGAGGGAAGTGGTAATGTGATAAGATAAAAAAAACTGGTTGTCCTTAAGACCGATAATCAGCGCGCAGTCGGTTTATCACCGAACTACGCACGAAATTATATTCAGAGTTAAGGAAAAGCAGTAGGAGATGAAATTTTGATGAAAATACGAGGTGGAAGAAGTGGTGTTGACGGTTGTGGGAGGGATGGAGGAGAGAAAGGGTGAAGCAGTAAAGTGAGATGAAGAAAAGCTCAGTTGGGGGTAACAGAACGGGGGAATTAGGGCACGTCCGTCATTTGCCCCTACCCTACCCAATTCCCTTTCCGCCTCTTTCTACCGTCACTTCTTCGTCTCCGCTTGTCCCCTTGCTGCTTCTTCGTTCACTCACTTTTCTTTTTGACTTGAATATTGTGTTGCAGTCATAATGAAGTTCTGGAATACTGCCCTCAACCTTTTTTTACTAGGTTCGGCTGCCCTCGAGTCCAGCGCAGAGACTACTTGGGGCTATACTGATGCCACCGTGTCGGTTCAGACCAAAGGTGCAGGTGTCGGAGCTGGATTAAAAGAACAGTATGATTTCCCAGTCCAATTCCAATTAGACTATTAGTTCTCTAATATCTACCGTATTCAATAGAATCCCTGATAATAAACCTCTTTCGAAACCCATATCGTTGGGAAGCTCCGACAGTCTCAAGCTTACCTTGACGTCGCAGGAAGGCCGTACCACGAAACGTGCTCACCAGGTCTTCCTTCTTCTGACCGATCCTGCGACCGGATTAGATATTTCATATCCATTTAATGTTAAGGACAATGGTAAATCGAGATTGGATTTGGTAAGTTGGTGTCCCAATTCAGTACTGACGAGCTGTCGCGCTGATGCATTGACCCCAACGATCGCAGACTCAAAAAGACCTCCCTATCCAATTCCTTTCTCTCCCTGAACCAGTTGATGCCAGGCTACTCATCGGAGGGTTTGGAAACTCGCGAGCGTACAATAATGTCGCGTTTCGACTTTCGATCGATCGGAGCCCGGATGAGCCGGTCCCAACCGCTGAAGTTCTGCGATATGGCAAACTCCCTGAGATCCATCATATCTTCAAGTCTGATCCTACGAGTCCTCCAGTTATGATTACTCTCGCCTTTGTCGGAATGGTCCTAGCTGCTCTTCCACTTCTGGCTGGTGTGGTATGTTACCTAACTAGATATTGGCTACTGATTCTCGTCTCATCTAACGTGTTTCCAGTGGCTCTTCCTCGGCGCAAACCTCAACCATCTTCCGACCGCGCTCAAGTCCGCACCAGTTCCTCATGCCGTTTTCCTCGGTTCGCTGATCTCCATCGAGGGGGTTTTCTTCCTATACTATACCTCCTGGAACCTCTTCCAGCTTCTTCCCGCTGTGGCTGTAGCAGGTACTGTTGCATTTATCAGCGGTAGTCGTGCGTTGGGAGAAGTACAGGGTAGGCGACTTGCTGGTCTCAGATAGAAACCGGCTACGGACTTTAACATCTGAAGTTCTGATGGACATGTTCAGTTGTAGCAATATCTATAGCCATCTTACTGTGCTGTAAGACCTAAGTAGAGTAAGAAAGCAAGAACTCAAAACTCCTGTCAAAATTTGTCCAGCTAGAAATTATTATTGTAGAAGACTATCTGTTGATCTGTTTACATGGCCCAAAACCCCGACCGCGGTTTGACGTCACTCTAAGCGGCTCTCCCTCGCCGTACCTACAAATCCAGCTTAGCTTATTCCCTCCGCTTTTTTCCCTCCGCCATTTGAAATCGATCAACCCTGGTTTGTCCATTCTACCAGCGTTCACAATGGGCTCGTCAGCTTCAAAACCAGCCAGAGCTGCCGCTAATGCGGCTTCTCGACGTCAATATCCTAAACAACCAGTCTCTCCCACGACAGCGCCTCCGACCGGTGCTCCAAAACAAGCCCCAAGAGAGTCTCCGCAAGAACCCAAAACCGCTACTCATGGCCCGGCATATCATTCAAAGGAGCAGCCTTCTAGTGTGAAATCAGAAGGTATGTACAATTTCCCTCATTCTAAGATTTCATACGGTCGGCGACGCTGCCATCTGGTAGCATCCAACATACACACACCCTAACCACCACCGCCAATCCAACTACCCTCCCA
>MVGC01000328.1:0-27672 GCA_003589665.1 Aspergillus sclerotialis | reverse complement strand
TGGGGGAATGAGATAAGTTATTAAAGGAATTCTAGACGTACGGAATAGAAGAGGTTTCAGGGAAGTAATAGTCTGGTTGATTGAGAATGTAGTTTGGAGAGCTGTCCTGGTCAGTTGATTTCCGGTGACTTGGGCGGATCTGGTCAAGTACTTACTTTGAAATGATGCTTTGTTCTGATAATGGTGGAGAGCCGGCAATGGAGCTGCTGGGGTAGACGTATGACATTGAGTGACTAGTGAGTCAGAAGTCAGTACCGAAAGTCTGGCAGACGGTGTATATTCCTACCTTCTAAGCGGTTGTTGTCCCGGATGGCTGGAAAGGTATTGGGCTGAGGGTCGTCCTGATTGATAATAATTCTGCTCAGAGTTGCTTCGTTGCGGGTTGTATCCCATATATCCAGGCGAAGAAAACAGGTGGTTCTGCTGATCCATGGTTGCTGAAGATTGCAGAGGTCGAGAGGTCCGATTCGGCCAGACATCTATCAAATCAGCTGGTATTGTAGAAGATGGATTCCAGCTCATACTTGTGTTTTGGGGCATTTGCCCAGTTAAGTATGCGTCTTCTCCCATTGCAATAGGATACGTAGACATGCCGTACTCTCGCATACTTTGGAACCCGCATTTCAGCAATAGTCCATCAATTGCCAATGAATGAGACATACCGCGGATCCCCTACTGTCAGTTGCCTTCGAGCTTCAGAGAAGTTGGAAGATGGCAAATCTCCACGATGTTGCGCAGGGATTTGAGATGAAAACAACGAGGGTCCGGGATCGGAACTGAGTACCGATGAAACGTTTTCCCCAGAGTAGGGCGTATTTCGAGAAACTTGCGCCTGACCAATGAAGTCGCCTTGCCCAGTAACGGGACCAAACTCCAAAGTGGACCTTGGGATCGTCGAAGAGACGTATCGGTGAGTGCCAGAACCAGCCTGCAAGGCCCCAATGATCGAAGATGGATAGCAGTATTCAAAATTTGTTTGATGCGATGATGGAAGCGAGGAGGATGTAGAGGAACCGGCCAATGCGATCTGACTTTGGTGGAACTGAGCCTGTGAGTTTTGTGACTCTCCCGAGGACATCTGGGTATTTGAAATATATAGGGCAAAAATAATAAAACTGGCCAGGCTAAGACCAAACGAGAAAAGAAGGGGAAATAATATTTAAACGAGCATGAGACGGGAGAAGGTAAAGATCAAGCAGTGGAACATACTAGGCTCGTATTTGGGATATGTCGATGGTATGTATTGCAGTCCAGATTCTTGGAACACTAGTATACGTCCAAATCAAACCAGAGCGGAGCGAGTATTTAAGCGATCAAGGAGAAAAAATTGGAAAATAGGATATAGAGTGGACAATAAACAGCCCCCGCAAGAAGAAAGGCTGGACTAAAGCGCAGTATGGAGCTCAGCTTTGCTCACTGCCACTGTCTAGTACACGTTGACATTTAAGGGAGAATTAAACCAACATCATCTACACCATCGTCACTGGCTCTTTTCTGGTCCAGTTAGTTACATTAGTGGGGATCAGGTCAGGGTACCCAAATTCAAAGTTTCGGAATCGCCATGGAATTAATTCGCCGCAATTATAATAATTTGATTTTAACACTCACATCTTTTCCCCATTTTCCATGCAAGTTGATGTATGCCGGGATGTTCCCAAGGCAGACACGACGTATGATCTTCAAACGAAAAAGTCGAGTCAGCACGGCTGGGGGGTTATGGAGACCCCCACAGATGAGAAAAAGGTTCCATACATTGTTCAGTGTCCACTCATAACCTAAAGGGACAAGCGGAAACAAGCTCGCCGGGGCCAAAACGACAGCGAGACAACAACGGACAATGGACGGACAAGGGAGGTGAACCAGAAGATCGAATCTCAACAGAAATGCCAAGTACATGGTAAATAGCGCTGTCGGACGTTTTCTGCGGACTGTGAATAGATTCTCAGCCCCAGGAGGCTAACGGGCGCGATAGATTGGGGGCCATGATAACATCACATCATAGTAGGTAGGGTATGCCAATGAAGAAGGCCGTGTCCCAACGGTGTAGTACCTGGCAGATCATTTAGCTCCAGACCACATGGCCATTTACGAACGGACCCAAGAGAATTTGGAATCTCACTAGATGAAACAAACTCGATTGGCCAGGTTTGAAGATGGAGGGGGGGCCGCGCTGGTATGTTTTAGGGAAAAAAATGTCGGAGTTAAGAGAAGTGGTCCGAATTAATCAATTTTGGCCCCCAATCATAATATAAACCGCCCCATATTATTGGCAGATAACTTGGAAGTGGGAATTGACAGAAGTGAACTTGGGAAGATTGTCTGTTGGTGAGAGGAAAAAAAAATTGAGGAAAGTCGAAGGGAGATGACAAAAGAAACTGGATCAGGTGAGCTTTTCCCTCCGTAAGGCGAACTTCGTCACTTCAATTCATACTTCAACAACTACTGTACTAGTTGACTGATCGTCATTAGCTGAATCCGACTCATTCAGCATTGTCATTGTCTGCTAGGAGCGCTTCGTTTGAGGCTAGCATTCGTTGTATTCACTGCACGACTAAAGTCAGGCAACGTTTGTTTTGAACTCCTACCAAATATCCTCTCCAGCTGTTGGGTTCTCGATGATATAGATCTTGTCAAACGGTAGTAAAGTACCATGAAACTACTATCGTCATGCAAGATACTGTACCTAGTTTACTAGGAACCACTGATACCATTCAGTCGGGTCGTTTGGCCCCATGTTGGCCCCAAAGACAATCTCGGTCCGACGACTTGCTAAAACACTACAGTACTTACACTTTCCTCACTGCCTACCTACGTATCACACCCAAAATACAAATATGATGACTCAATTTCTAATCAATTCTCAGCTTAGGCATCCACAATACCGTCTTCGTCGGACATCTGGCCATGCCACATAACGCTAATGGTAATCGCTTGGGTTATTCCCAACCAGAACTTAGGATGAAGTAGGGAAATGATCGACTTAGTATCATTTCCACGTGGTTTAATTCAACAGACCTAATTTCAGTAAAGCGAGCTATCCTGATTAGGCCTCTGGCATGGACCGGCTCGACTAGTTCCAAAGCCACCAGCAGGAAAAGGGAAGGGGAAAAAGCGCCACTAATGTCTGCTGGGCGGCTACATGCCTAAGACCAAGGCTAATGTTCCAGAAATCTTCCCCCTATCCCCACCGTGTCATCCCGGCAACGTTTAGCCGTGAATCCTGGCGTTTATTCACACTATTTTCCGCTGTGTTGGGTCGTCCGGCTCTTCGGATTCGACCATTCTCCCGCCTTTGGCTTGCTACCTTGCGGCTGATTGTTGTAGCTTCCTCAGCTTGAAAACTCTCTTGGTCTAGACTTGACCTCGTGCTGTCATTTCTCCGTTGTTAGTATAAACCAGCGAAGTTGGGGTATGGCTGAACCCAAGCTCCGAGCGGTTGCGGGCTCTATATTTTCATTTTCTATTATCTCTCCGACCTGGGCTGCGAATCAACGAACCACTTGCCCCCGTTACCCGAGCTAACGATTATCTTAGCGTTTTGTGGGCCCAGTTTGGCCCCCCAAGCCATTTAGCTTGAATGGGACTCTTTTCCACCAGATTCAAGTTTCACTTTCGCGAAATTCGCCGATCGCAGAATGGGAAACGCAAGCGTGACTTGATATGATCCTTGGCGAAACCCGGTTGAGGAAGGTATCCAAATGTTCCCCCGACGGTTAGAATCTACTATTAGAGTTCGTTGAACCGTGATTTGTCGTTGATTCGGTTCCATGCGGCATCTGCCGCAGGTGTGTCTGTGGATTAGCCCCCATCTACAGAGTAGAGGTCCAGAGTACAGAGTATCTTTCCATGTTTCCTGTAACTCGCCCCCATGACTCCTTTCTCTTATAGGAAAGTCAAATCAAATCTGTCATCGAAGTTTTGAATTGAAGCCGCGCTTTCCGTTGATCTTGAATGTCTTTACGAAGTTGACTTCTCCTTATGTGTGGGTCTCGAGAAGTTGAAGATCGGAATCAAGTGGATTCTTCGATTAATATATCCATATCCGCATGCTGGAAATCCGGTTTCCACTCACTTCGAATGAGTCAGTCAATTCCCCGGATATCCTGATATTCAGGAGAATCTCCTTTGCATCGAGCAATGGTACTCGGCACTGTACGCAATCAGATAATCATATACAATTTGCTAGCTTAGATGGGATGATACAGCTCACTACAGTATGCCGTCCTCACTGACCTATACACAATAATCTAAATGCCCCATAGCAAGTAACTCTAGCTTTTGACCTGAGCTCAGAAGAGTGGGTACTATGATTACAATCGCCTATTTGCTTATGCGTTTTACTATAACTCTATACGTTTAATACCGTATCATTTACAAGTCTTGGGTCTATTAGAAATTCACCTAGAATTTGCATAGCCAAGCCTAGTTGTGGCGTTTATATTATATCTGCCTGGACAGTGTAGATAGGCTACCAGACAAAACCGAGGTACACTTGTAACAAAGAGTTCTCTGTAAATTCCGGTCAATTAAGCACCACGATGATAAGCTTACTCAGACGTGACGTGTGCTGTCTTATCTCCGCGGAGCTAGGATGTATATGAGATGAGATTAGGGGTACAAATGGACAGACTAGATTACCAGGCCAGACAAATAAAGAGGATTGACTAGGGTGGCCTACTTATATAAAATTGGTGCAATAAGTAGCTCAGCTGGAACGGACAATGGCGTGAGATTGTGCATAATACTTTTTGTATCCGCTTTGCTACTACTATATATATTGCTGAGCCGGCGCGCCTTAACTACGCAGGTGACCATGCGCCATGCTACCTGGGGGCCTTACATTGAAACAGGGATAACATATCCAAGATTTATCAGAATAAATGGTCGTATATATCATTCACAAATCGTACATACATACACGGTAAATTAGACAGATGAACGAGGTTCTCCTCTAAAGATCTCTCTCTCAATAGCTTGTCTGCGCTCTTTTTCACTTTCACTTGAATTGTCCTTGAAGACATGATCCATTTGCTCCAGCGTCCGGCCCTTAGTCTCTGGAACACAGAAGAATGTCCAGACACCAGACAGAAGGCAGAAGACGGCGAAGAAGACGTATGCGCCATATCCAGTGTTTTCGACGAGAGGAGGGGTGATAAGGCCGATGATGAAATTGTTCAGCCAGTTTGAGCACGTAGACAAGGCCACGCCTTTTGCGCGGAGGGACGAGGGGAATATTTCTGAGAATCTGTTAGCAGGATTCAATATCTCGAGCCTCGGAAGGGAAATTACCAGACGGCATTGCCCAAGGGACAGGTCCCCAGCTGGCCCCAAAGGCTAGCATGTACACCAGTAACATTGCGACACTGGCCCAGCCTTCTGGTCGGTGTGCTGGCCAATTTTGGCCAAAGAGTCCTACGAGGACGGCTATGATTATGTGCGCCGCTGTCATGAGGCTAGCTCCCCCTACGAGCAGGAAACGTCGGCCAAGTGTATCCATCGTCCACACGCTAGTGGAAACTCCAACCAATTGGGTTACGTTCAGGATGCCTGACATGATAAGTTGCATTTCGTAGTCCAAGCCCATCGTTTCGAAAAGAGTCGGAGAGTAATATATGAGAGCGTTGATACCGACGAACTATAAATTGATCAGAGATCGAGTAAATAAAGCGTATGCCAGGTTATATACTCACCTGTTGGAAGAACATCAACATCACACCAATGTGAGTTCTCCGCCAGCAACTTTTCGTAAAGCAATCCCCCCAGGAGGCAAGTTCCAAGAGCAGGGAATTCTTTAGTCCTGGACCTTGTAGACCTGGGTGTTTCTGTGCATTCATTTCTTGATGAAATTGTACTTCCACTTGAATATCCATGAGTTCTTGCTGGACTCGAGTATCAGATGGAGAGAGGCGTCGTAGTTTGCATAGACTTCGAACAGCATCTTCACTCCTTCCCTTAGAAACAAGCCATCTGGGAGAGAAGGGCAGCATAATGACTCCTGCCGCGAGGACAAAACTAGGAACCATTTGCAGGAGGAATGGAAGCCTCCAAGACCACTCGCCAGCCATGTACCTGGTACCAAAGGTGATCCAGTATGCAATGACAATACCCGAGACAATGCAGAATTCTTCCAGAACCAACAGGGTACCACGGCATTCAGGGGGACCTGGCTATGGTCAGTAATGCGCGTTCAACGTGAGCCAAATGCTTGTGCATACTGATTTCAGAAATGTACAGGGGTGCCACCATAGAAAGCATGCCGATTCCCACGCCGCCAATGAGTCGAGCAACAGTCAACATCGCGTAGTCCATCGCAGCAGTTTGAAGAACAGAACCAATTATGAAGATGATAACCGCGACAATGATGGAATACCTTCTTGATATTTTATCTGCAATCCATCCTTGACTGAGAGCACCCAGGAATGCCCCGAGCTCAATCATTGCCGTCATGAGACCCTTCCAAAACCCTGCACCAGAAGCATGCGGTGCTATTTCAGGAAACTGATGCTGAAATTGTTTCATTACCAGAATGACCGATACCACACCCTGGTCATAACCGAATACCAGACCTCCTAGCGTCGAGCAAGCAGCGCAGAGAAACACGAACGGGTTTGATACTAGGCCACGGAGACCCGGCGGGCCATATGGTTCTCTGTTCACGACCGTTTCCGCATGTTGGGTATCCCCGTCCGGGAGTGACAGTCCATCTCCAGAGACATCCTTAGAGTCGAGGACTTTGTCGTCCATTCCTGTGGTGGTTGAGAATATTCAGTTTTGGAAATAGGAGAGGATGCTCAGAATTGCAAGAAGCGGGATTCCTGTCACACAGCGGGGAGAATGAGCGGAACAATGGGTGAATTTATATAGGTATCACCGTCGCTGCTAACTACTGCAGCATAAGTGGAGATTCTCAAACCAGCCGAGAATCAAAAACCGACTTCACGTTAATTTGCAAGTGGAACAGTAGAACTACTCAGAGTCCAGTAGAGGTGGGTGGAAGCACAAGGAAGGATAACCAAGGTTAGTTAGTATCATCCTTGGGGATCTACAGTATCTGTCGAATAAAATGCCATTTTGAGGGCACTAGAGGCCAGAGCGGCAATTGCTCACGCCTAAAAAAGTTAATGGCGGCTCTGAACCCGAAACACTAGGCAGAGCCAAGTTGGTCTCAACCGGTCGAATAGAGAGGGTCGCATAGTAAACAGATAGATAAACGGTGTATTGTATGTACAGTAGAAGATGAGGAAAAAAAGGTAAGAAATATAGACAGACCAGCACGTGCCTAATCAAGTGATCACGTCTTACTTGTTTACTGGATGGGGGATGAACTGACTGAACTACTTACGCGCACCTGCAACTGCACCTGATGGGGGCCATGAAGCCTTCGTTGGGTACAGTACAGTAAAATCTCCATCTTCTTCCTCTTGTCTGTCACTTCTATATTCCTCATTTCTTACCTTCTTTATCCCCACGGGGTAGATAGACCTCACGATCGTCTTCCCCTCCACCGCAAGGCTCATTAACCTCGTTACTTTCAAAGGCCGACTGCTCCATTCGGGTCCACTTGGGCAAGTTTCCGACACTATTGGCTTTCCAAATTTCCCCGCCCTCGGCCGGTTCGAAGCGTTTGCGGTTCTTTCCGCGTCACTGTTTGAGCAGAGAAGCCGTCCAAGCTCTCAAGCCTACCAAAGCAGACGGATTTCGGTTTCCGACTCTGAACGTCATTCCCCTATCCTTTTCAGAACCGAAGAGACAACACCCCACAGCATCAAGCAATAAGGAATCCATAATCATGGGATCTTTTGTTGGAGACCTCTGGTCCAGTGTCTTCACTCCCGGTCCGACACCGGCCCTACTGATTGCGACGAATGCGACCTTTGCCGCCCTCCAAGTTCTTCTCTTCGCTCTACTCGTCGCTACCTATAGTATCCACTTTGTCGTCCTTTCGTTCCTGTGCGGGGCGTTGTGGTGGTCCATTAACTGGTTCGCAAAGGAAGTGAGGGAGGTTCAAAGGATTGAGAAGGAGAAACAAGCTGGAAAGGAAACCTCAGAGGGGGATTCCAAGAATACACCAGCTGCGCTTGATAATACTGAGAGTGATACCGAGACGGAAAATTTGTCGCGACAGAAAAAGACTGCTGGACAGGCTGCTACTCAAACCACAACTACTTCCGCGTCCCTTCAGCCGCCTGGTGAGATAGAGGAAATCCACAAAAGATCCAGCATGAGTGGTGATAGTTCAGGATACGGAAGCACTGATAGCGAATGGGAAAAAGTGGACGGCAATGCTGCTCGTTCATGAGTACTTGAGACACGCTACATGAATCTCACAGGATCTCCCTAGAGCTTCCGACTTATGATTATTGCTTTATTTCTTGTATGCCCTTAGCGTGGCTTGGTATTTTTGTTTTTTTTATTGCCTATACCTACACAGCATTTCCCTTGTACTGGAGCGATTCCCCATAGAGAATGACGCCTTTGATTTGTCCCATAACATTGCATCGTATATACTGCCATATACAGATAAGAGAAATCTGTTAGCCTTCCATACTACAGTACTATGATTTGACTCGCCTGGTTGTTTATGGGTTGCTCTATGGGTTGTAGCACGTGACCTCGTGCCTTCTTGGCATCGTCGCGATATTCGACACCAAACTCCAATTCCATCCATCCAAAAATGGCCCTTCAATGAAGGGAGAATTCTGCTCGATTTCTCGAACCGGTCGCAATGCTTCCAAAGAGATGAACAATTATGCTTTCGACATCTCCCATCGCCGTCGGTCGCAGCCGTATCCTCAGTTCGGTCTTTTCTCGCGCGTCGGGTGATATCTCATCTCCAGCGGCATGGGCTCTGGGACTCGAGTCTTTAGGACAGTCTTCGCGACCAGTCGATCCACACTCTCATCGCCCATCAAATCGCCCGTCCGACACCAGCACAATTGATGACTCGTTGCTAGATCAGGAAAAGTGGGACAATGCATGGAATATAGTCACAGCGTTCTTGTCACTTCCAGATCCAGGGTTCGAGGCGATAATTGCATCTGGAGGAACTAATGAGGCCGAGTTCTTAAAGAAATGGGGCTGTCATGATCCAACGCCAGACGGGATCCAGGAAGCGGTCGCATACCTGGTAGCTCCGTTGTCACGGCACGGGTGGCTGCGGCCGGACAAAGGAACGCCAAACATACTTACTTGGTATGAGTTTGAGATGCGAAGGCACTTCCTGAAGAATTTCAGAGATGGCTTGCTCAAGGTATGACGCTTTACAAGGGAGGTTTGCGTGCGATTGCCTAACTGGAATAGTTGTTGAGCTACTCGGAGGAAGATCACCAGCTACAGAAGATCGTACATTGCTTACAACTCGCGCGACACATATACGTTTCTCCCCTCGGAAATCACATTTTTCCGGTTCTGAGCAATTCCGAGCAGAAAGCGGCCCTGGCTAAGCTCCAGCGAGGGTTTCATATGATGGTTTCTTATGTATTGCCGTGGCTTGAAATTTCCGCTATGATGTATCGCGAAATTACAGAGGATACAATGGTTATTCTTGGACTCGATGCCCTGAATGAAGAAAACAAGTACTACGACTCTGACGACGGTAGCATGGATCTAGATCTTCAATATACGGTTTCGTATCGACGCTGGAAGAAAGAGCCCTCGGCCGAAGGACGGAAGCAGCTAATGGAGGAGCCTGAAACTGGGCGAGCCGCAGAAGCTCGCAATAGACTCTTGACACTTTTCAATGGACTGCAACTCGTCGGTCTTGGAGGAGACAAAGCTCAGAAGATCTTCGCAACCGTTATGAACGCTATGCTGACGGAATTTGTTCGAGCGGCATATTCCGGCCACTGGAAAACACCGAGCCTGGCGGTGCAGCATCTGAATTACTGGATTGAAAATGTGTTTGCTCAGCTGGTTGTGCAGGTATTAGCGATAATCAACGCGCCAGAGTCTGATGAATCGGATGAGAGATCAACAGACCATCTCGACGTGGAATTGAGCGATTTGAAGAAATGGCAAGAAATTGGTGTGGCACGCCTTGGGGAACTCCGCACCAGCGAACTATTCTCGATAATTGTTGAGTGGCCGGCAAGTAGTGGAGCTATTGAGGAACTGCGACATTTTACATTGCATCCAGCAGCCCGATATTATTTGACGCATACATTCATCAACATCCTGAATAACAGGTTGCTGCACCCTGGCGCGTCAACCAGTGAGATTCTGCAATTGTATATTTCCATCATTCGAGCGTTCAATCTTCTAGATCCCCGAGGAGTTTTGCTAGATCGAATCGCTCGACCTATCCGAAGATATCTGCGGGATCGTGACGACACGGTCAAAGTGATTGTTAGCGGTCTTCTCGCAGATCCAGTCGACGACGAACAACAAGGACGATCTTCTGGGGACGTCCTAGTAGAACTGTCTACCGAACTCACAAAGACACACCAACGAGCATTGCACAGTAATACCGGCGAATTGGATTGGGATGACATGCATTGGACGCCTGATCCAGTTGACGCAGCACCGGACTACAGGAAGCCGAAGAATTCCGATGTAATTGGCAGTGTGATCAGTCTGTTCGAATCTAAAGAGACGTTTGTGAAGGAGATGCAGAATATGTTAGCTGACCGGTTGCTTCAAAACCGCGGCGATTTCGACCAGGAGATGTCGGTTTTGGAACTGCTGAAATTACGATTTGGCGATACTGTCTTGCAAGCGTGCGAGGTGATGTTGCGAGATATCTTCGACTCCAAACGCGTCGATGCCATAATCCGACACGACCACGGGCTGTCAGGAAAGCGAGCAACTCCCAGACGGCCAACCACACCAGGTAAAGCTCCACAGCCCAGCAAAGACGTGCCCGAATTACACGCGAAGATCCTCTCCCATTTCTTCTGGCCCGAAATCCAGGGACACGAATTCAAAGTGCCGGGTGATATCTCGAAACTGCAACAGCGATATGCGGATGGATTTGAGAGCCTCAAACAATCGCGGAAACTCACCTGGCTGAACGGGCTAGGACAGGCCACTGTCGAGCTGGACCTCGAAGACCGAGTATTCGTGGATGAAGTGACTACCTGGCAAGCAACTGTGATCTACGCGTTCCAATCCTCCTCAAGCGAAGAAGTGACAAAAAGCATCACCCAACTCTCCGAAGAACTGAACATGAACCCACCAATTGTCCGCAGCGCATGCCTATTCTGGGTCAGCAAACGCATCCTCACAGAAGTCGAACGAGACACGTTCCGCGTGCTAGAAGTTCTCCCGACCGACGAAGGAGACCATGCCGGTGGAGCAGGCATGGACGAAACGGGAGGTGCATCTACAGAAACGGCCAACGAAGCAGCGGCAGCAGCCGATGCTGCAGCCGCCGCCGCTGCGAAGGAATCCGCCGAAGCGGCGGCAATGGAGAAGATGAACCTACATTGGCAGTTTATTGTAGGAATGTTGACCAACCAGGGAGCGATGCCATTGCAGCAAATCGTGATGATGCTGAAGATTGCCGTTCCGGGAGGGTTCCCGTTTAGTAATGAGGAATTGCGAGAGTTTCTGGCAGGGATGGTAGCGAAAGGGAAGTTGGAGATAGTGAGTGGAGGGAGTTATAAGATTGTTCAGTAGGATGGTAGATGATTATGTGTTATTATTATGATAGACTACCTACCGTAATAATACCTACATATTCAGGTTAATCCTACCCATTGGACATAAGAAAGCTGAAATGGATCTGAGCTGGAGACAAACAGGGAAACCCTCGGATAAGCGGGGGAGGATCCAACCAATCAGGAACAAGCACAGAAAATAAGCCGGGATTGGAAGGTCACGAGGTTCTTGAGTCGGATTGGAAGAGAAAGAAAGTAAGTAATTTAGGCAATTAATTAATTACCTAGTAATTAATTCCTTTTATTTGTCCTATTGTTCTATTGACAATAATTGGCAATATTAAATCAATACCTAGGTAACCAGGTACATTTATGTAGGTATTCTCGAGTCCTTCAGCTGATACTCGGCAAGTTGTTTCGTATCAACCAACCCCACCTGCAGCTAAATCTGCTTGCCACGCAGCTCTAGCTGAGCTGAGCTTAGCTATTAGTAGCTGGAAGAGAAAACAGGGAATAAAAGCTGGTTGATTTGTAATTAATTAGGTATTATTACTAGAAAATAGGATAGTCAAATAGGAGACAAAGAATAATTACTAGATTCTTTACTAGGTAGACTTTTAAGTGGGAAATAGAAGAAGCCCATGCTTTCCCTGTACCACCCCCGGAGCTTAGGGAAGAAGGAGGGCAGCTACCACGGTAGTAGCAGTAGCAGTAGCAGCCTCACAGTACAGTCCAGTACAGTAAGTAGTAGACTAACTATCTAATCGATCTACTGAATACCTACTAAACTGTTCCTTTCTCTATTTCTCTTCTCTCTTTCATCTACAGTGGAATCCAGTTGTGTCCTTCAGTTCTTGACTGAGTTATTCAGCTATCCCCATCCCATCCCATCCCCATCCCGTCTCTCCCCCCCGTTTTCATCGCCAAACCCACCGGACTTTCCCTATTTGCCTTCGTCTTTCCCCTCCTGCCTTCGTCCGTTTCCCTTTCTTCCTTTCTTCCTTTCCTCCTCTCTTCTTCTCTTCTCTCTCTTCGCTCCTATCCTCTTCCTCAGCTTTTATCCTCTTGCTTTACTCCAACTCTTCGGAGCATGCATCCCTCTCTTGTTCTAGATTAAATTAGCTGCTTCGTTTATCTTGTGTGCTTCCCCCCTCCTCCACGCCAACCCCGCCTCTTCCGGTTCATGCAGACCATGCCGCCCAGATCTTCCTTGACTAGCTCCTTCTCCGTCACCGATGCCAATAATGAAGTTGTTTGTCCCTTGAAAAATAATGATGGTTCCAATTGTCGTAAAAGATGTCTTGGGGTAAGTCTCTCTCAGCTACTACTGCTACATTTACTCCCTGACTCAGCCCCACCACCCTTTCAACCAACCCTCGGCTGCCACTATATTACCATGAAGCTCCAGAGAAAATACAAAAGAAAAAATGGGACATAAAAGATAAGCTTTATCTGACCCTACCAACAGGAGAAACGCTTTCGCTCCATGCAGGAGCATATTCGGCGTGCTCATCCGAACCACTACATCCCGAAGCTGCCGGCGACCGAAGAGAGCTTCCTGTTGATGGTCACCACCCCTCCTGATCAACGTGCTCAGCTCTCCCCTCCTAGTTCGACTCAATCCCGTCGCCGTCGTGGTCCGTTTCCCTTGATTCTTATACCCTGCTGCGTTACTGACGGTTACCTGCAGATGCGCCCGAGAAGGATGTCTATGTAGCCGACGCTAGCTCCCCTGCGACCCCACGTGCAGTCGATGAAAATCATCCAGCTGCCACTACTGCTGCTGTCGCACTGGCCCAGTTGCATCATCATCGTCTAGCTGCTGATTGGGATACTGATATGGTGGGTTAATTCGTTGCCACGTTGCCTCCTATTTATCCTATAATACTGACTACTTTCCAGGATGTCCATTCGGATAACGACATCGGTCGCGATCGCATGCGATCCTCAATCGAGCTACCATCCTTACGTGACCATTTTAAACAAGAGTCGTTGCCTCCGTTTTCACCCCGCCCGCGTGAGCTGCTCCCTTCCATCCTCAATCACTCACCCCCCGGCCGTTCCTCCACTCTCCCCCCGATTCAGCGTAAAGATAAGCTCCCCGACCCCGCAAATCGTCTATTTCTCAGGGAGCACGGAAAATGAAGCATGAACGCCATAAATCCAGAGAATACGGTCGGCGCCCTAGTCTGGGCGATCGCAAGGCTTTGTCGGCGGAACCCCAGACTGCAGCATGGGCACAGGGTAAACGTTGGGAGGACTTGATTGAAGCTGCTACATCTGCTACTGAAGCTGATGATGAACGATATTCTGAGGTGAGCTCTCCTCAACATGATGTGGCCAGTTCGCAGCTAATTTCTCAGGCTGGTCGGTCGCCTACCATTCCACCTCTTATTTCTAACATCACCTCGGCCCCCGCTATGTCCAAAAATCGCTCTTCGCTGCCTCCCGCTTTTCAATCGGCAGCTGGGTTGCCCCCTCCACGGGCGTTACAAACCCATTCTTACACTGCATCACCCCTGCATAAGGCTTTGACTCCACCGCCTTTTGAGTCACATCGCGGTCGCGATAATGACCTCGAACCATTTCCGTCGATTGAGTCGCTTGATTCTTTGCCCCCTAGTTCGGGGAAACTGCCGAGCATGCGCCCGGCCGCCAATTCAGATTCCAGTCCTCTGGGTTTATTCCCGCCAGCACAGCGCCAGCAACATCGATATTCCAACCCCACTCCATCGACGCACCAGAATAGAGATGTCCAGATTTACTGTGCAAATTGCAGACGACCCTGGTCGCTTAGTGAGTCATATGCCTGCACCGAATGTATTAGCGCGGTGTGTCGAGAATGCGTCGGCATGTTCATCAGTAGCCCGCCTACCTCATTCAGTAACGTCACTTCCAGTCCTGGTAGTGCGATGGGCAACGGGAATAGCATAACACATGCTCCGACCAGCTACCCAAGTCCACGAGGATGTCCGCGGTGTCGGACTGTGGGAGGTAAATGGAAAGCCTTCCAGCTTGACTTTAGGTGAATCGACAGATACTATCATGCAGATACATGAGCACGACTATAGGCACTGGATGCCATTACGGATTTACGAATAACGCGGGGTTCGAATACGGCCATCAACGATATAAGCCTGGAATGCTTGATCAAAGTATGCTATCGTTCGGTCATGCAGTGGGTTGGTTCACTTACATCTGTCTAGGTTTCCAGTGGAATTCAAAACATACATGACATTGACTATATGACTATTAACAGGCGATAAGAAGCTGGTCTTTTTACAGGCCTTGTATATGTTCATGAGGCGAGGACGGCGCATTAAGTTATTGATTGGTATATTCGGCATGTGAGATTAAATGATTCAGATTTGCAGACATATAGCCTGCAACAATATATGATTTGACTACTTGAGCTCGATTGACATAGTCAATTCAGGATTTTGCACTTTTAGCCATGCTCGGATTAGCCCTCCACCCCTGGAAATGGCCATAGAAATGCCGAAAACTTTCCAATTTTAGCGCTTTCAAGTTCCCCTTGGGGTGGCTACTAGGAAGCGGCGCGGATAACTAACGCTAAGAGGTTTAGCCCTAATTAACAGGGAGATACTCATTAGCTTCACGAGACTACCTACTTCATTGCTTTATGAGGCTGAGCAGTTTGTATGACTGTCCGTTTAACTCTGCATGAAGACTGTTCACTTCGCTGTTGACTTATAAAATAGCAGCTTCGAGTACCAAACTGACTCGACTATCTATCATCAGCGAAAGACTCCGACATTTCTCAAGTACTTTCCGTTTCAGGACCTGTCGATAGTACCAATGGGTTCGGCAGTATCGGGTCATGAGTCTTAATGAATACTATACGTAGGTTTCATTGACTAACATCCAAACGTAGAAATCTTTCAATCGTTATATTCCAGCTGGATTTGGCACAAGCTAGGGATTGGATGTATCGTGCGATTACAGCTTTGTAATGAATGCACTGTTACCCATCTGAGATTGCATCTGACTCCGGGCAAAATCATCGCCCTATTCAGCCCAAATAACACTACTCAGACCCTCCGAAGCTCCCACCTTACCTGGCTGACCGACTTTCAGATCAGCAAGTTCCTCTCCCAGCTCCCCAGTCTGCGGATCCCGTCGAACGATAGCAACATTTGAAGAAGACTGATCACCAATAGCAACAAGATCACCGACCCTGTTAATAACCATCGTCCGAGGAACTTTTCCATACGCCGAAGTAAGTCTATCCAAAGCCACCATTCCATCCTCAGACCGAGCCAGGGTAGCAATGGAATCATCCGGCGCAAAACCCTGATCGCTTCGAATCGAAACATACAACGAATCCCCACGCAGCCTAATCTCCGCCGGCGTCCCATCATCCGGCATATTTCCCTCAGGATACGGCACCATTTCCTGAACCTCTTCGAAAAAAGGACACCCGCCCGTACTCGGCGGGGGATAAGACACCGTAAACGCCGTAACCGTCCCACCGAGCTCACTGTCCATGTAGAACATCGTCTCGATCGGGTTCATGTCTCGAGTTGTTCTCTGGCTGCGCCTCATAGCATTTCCACCCAAGGCGGATATCGGCGTCCAGAAAACACCATGTCTCGGCCCATTCCCAGCCGGTCGTTCAATACTAGGACATGTATTGAGTTTTCCGGATTCGGCGTCGATCGCATACACCCGTACAACGTCGGAGCCTAGATCACAGACTAGAATGAAGGAGCCCGTCGGATCGAGGACGACCTCGTGGGGATGGGGCGTGTCTTGTTGAGACCTTGGACCGTGGTCTGAGCGGTTGTAGTTTATTATTTGGGTTGCGGGGGTATTGGGCTCTAAGGGGAGGGGGTAAGTTGAGACGGCGGCGCCAGAACTGGTATTGTCGATTGATTAATTTGACTTGTCTACTCAAGTCAGATTAGGTAGATAAAAGGTAAAGAACTCACTAGTGCGCAATAGCAATATATCTCATCCCATCGCCACCTTCGTAGATAACACTACTCACTCCCCCACCCGGCGTAGATGTCTTCGCGTCCTCAGTTAATCCGTAATCCAGGTCAACGGATAACGCAGTTAGGGAACCCTTTCCGTCCAGGCCACCAGCTTCGTCCGAGCAGTAGAGCGTTCGAGTGGAAGGATCGAAAGTTAGCCAGCTGGGCATTGAGCCGCATGTTTGTTTGGTTGAAGTAAGGTCTAGAGAGAAGCTGTCCAAGGAGTCCTGGGAGAGAGTTAGGGTTGAGACGGTGCCGCTGTAGTGGGTTGTGTAGAGGGTTGCTATGTCCTTTGCTTTTGCGGTTGTGGTGAGGGTCATGGAGGAGAGTAGGACGAGGAGGTTTGATATGGAATGCATTGTTATACGGGATAGAGTGTATAGGTATTTTTCGGCTGAATTGCATCAGATCGGGCGTTTGGAGGTGGAATTGTAGTATATATGTTTGTTTTTAGACGGTCGAGTTGTCCATCCCACGCGGGATGGATGAATGTTGTTCTTGTTTTGTAGTAGTACCGTGGTGGTATGGATCTACATAATAATGCGGAGTAGGGTTTCCTCTGGATTTGGGGGTTCAAAAACTCAATGTAACTGTTGCTTGTAACTGTATAGTTCTATTTTGTCCCTTGCTCTGCATTTGTATAACAAGAGTCTCCCCGCTTCATCCACTGGTTTTCCTTATATACAGTACATCCCTTGTCGGATACAGGTCATGCCTCCTTGCTCCTGGCATTCCACCGAGTCGTCGGCTACTTCTGCTCCAGGATGTAGGCACGGCTCTAGCGTGTAGAATTTGCATTAATCTTTCCACTTCATATAGAAACATGACTTCGAAATGAAAAAATGGGGTACTCGGTCCATAAGCCCTAAAAGCACTAATATACTAGTATAGCACATACATAACAAGCAAGACATTAGGGCGTCCGGTTACGGCAAAGGTTTAGATAGGTCTGTTAGGCTCATTCGCTTACTGAAATAGCACGGCAGTATACGTATATATCATATTCAGCTGTTATTTCACTAAGATATCCTCCTACATGCACAAGGCGAACAACGTGGTTTCCTACAAGCTGGGCAAGAACGGACCGGATTGATTAGAACCAACCCGAGTAACAGATAGACTAGAAATATAAGCAAAAACTGAGCATGAATACAAAGACCTACATTGCTAGTACGGGCTAGTCGTCACAGGGACTTGGACTAGGCGCGTGGCTAGGCTATAACCTGGGAATCGGGAGGGCGCCTTCGTGGAGATCCTGAGACGAGTCACTCCCAGCTTCTAATGATGGATTTTGGTGACAATGCTCTAGCATCTCAGGAGCCTGATTCGAGGCGGTAGCAGGTGGAGCATATAGAGGAGGTTTAGATTGCGATAGTAACTATACACGACTGTGCACTGTATTATGCTTCTAAGGATGATAGTGAGGACTCTGATATGGAAAAGAATCAAAAGAAGGAAATGTTAGACCTACCGACTAATTAATTAGGTAGAGATGCAGCAACAATTATAGCCAGCCTTGTCGTTGTAACTCACTACACTTAGCTCTGCCACATTAGACTTCCTAATGTATATGAGACCAACATGCCTTTTATCTTATGCTTGTTTACATACAAGGCTGTATGGACTCGGTCTTGGTAGAATACTATACGACTTGTATTTTGGGAAGGATTGGGCGGAGCCAGAGGTGTTCGACGGCGTAATACGCCAAGCTATAACAGGTTATTGAAGACGTTCGTGCAGAGTAATCAGGAGGCGGCCAATCCTACCGGAACACATCGACGGCTTGGGTTATAACTGTCTTTTGTTGTAGCCTTGTATGCAGTCTACATGAGTAGCCATGTGACGAATGCCTATTTTGACGAGGGCATGGGGATGAGGCTCATTGATTTTTTTGATTCACTATATATCCCCGTGGCATGTTGGCTTGCGATTAAACAAATTTTAACCACCTCACTCCCTTTTTACACAGCCAAGCCAGCACTCTAGGTATTATTATACTCTTTACCCAACCCGCTTCTATCCAAACATTGCACAGCCTGCTACAACATGGGCAGCTCCAACTCAAAGCCTGAAAAGAAAAGACCCAACGCATGTGCAGCACAGAATTGTCCCAAGTCTAGATCACAATTGTACTCTGGTGGGACGTTAATTAAGGACTCGAAGTACTGCTTTAAGCGTATGTATACTACCCTGGACACCTTTAAAAGCTGTCTGAACAAGGAGTGCTTGAGTACGCCTTTGGACAGAATAGAGGTTAAGCGAGTTAGGGCTAGGTCTTTAATACAGTCGGTCGTACTAATCTACACCACTATTTAGATACCTGTGAGAATCGACACTGTGCCAACTACAAGGTATCCAGCCTGGACCAATGTTCGGCCTGTACCAAGAGAAGTAAGCTAATCCTGGCTGTTAGTGTTTATCTCATACCTACCTGCCTAGCTTTCTTTGTTTTGAGTGCTGTGGCAATGTTTCTGATGCACAGAATCAATTATAGTGGAGAGATACTATCGAACTGGACGCTAAGGATTGGTACAGCCCTTTCAAGAGGGCTTTTCGACGCTACAAATCGAGTCGCTCATCCTATTTGGTACAGCAACTAATGGCACTACTAGCGTCTATGAAGGAGACTTTTAAGAGGATTTCACTTACCATATGGGAGACTATCCAAATAACTGATGCATTTCCTTGGTCAAATTGGATAAGAAGTCAAGAATTACCCCAGCTTATTAATTAGGTAGAGATGTAAAGAATAGAAGAGGAAGAATTTCTAATTTAGAGAGAAGGAAAGGTGTAAGTTATAAAGAACGATAAAAGGAAGAGAAAGCAACAATCCTTGGAAGCGAAAACTATTGTATAAGTATGAAATATTGATGATTCGATCCTACTTACCCTTTTCTTATGAAGTACATCGCGTTGAAATTATTGCATCAAACTGGTCTATAATTGATCTATCTATATCTATATGTTTATATTCGTAACCAACAAAATCCATACAGAATATTATTGTTCCATCAAGCACTAGCATAACCCCCAAAGAACTGCACCACCACCTCAGCGGCGACTTTAGAATCGTCATCATCGTCCTTCCCAGGCACAGCCGCCACCTCAATCTGCTTAACAAACTTCTCCACGTTCTCACTAGGCCAATTACCCCGTTTCGCAAACGCATAACACGTCTCGCGATTAACAAACGTGTCGAACTCAAAATGTCCTTGATACGTCAGGACACGCGAGGGCTTATACAATCCCTGAATCGGGCATTTCGCAGTGTGTCCGAGATTCACCCACCCATCAGGGAGAGATACCACGTTGGGATCAAAGGCGGAGACGACGCGATCACCGTGAATGAGCTGGAGTCGGAAGGATTCAGGAGGAATAGTCGAGAGGATCGGGAAAGCAGATTTGAATTGTTCGTCGAGAGTGATAGGCACAATTCCGACTTCGTGTCCCTCTGGACAGTATTCGACCTTTACTGCCGCCTTCTTCCCATCGCCGTCTTTCGTTGAACCATTGCAAGAGGGAGAGTCAACCCCCAGCAGTGCCTGTGCAATAATCTGATGGCCAAAACATGACCCGAACATCTTCACCTCCGGATACTCAGCGTAAACCCGTTGAATGAACTTCTGCAATTCGGCAATCCATGGTTGATGGGTAATATCATAAGCTGCTGCCGCGGAACCGGTAATAAGGATTCCATCTATGGGACCAAGAGGGCTTCCGTACCCTTCAGAGGTAGCGGTCCGCAAACATTCTAGAGGAGGTAGGCACCCGCCTACGGCATCGAAGGCAGTCGTGTGGATTTCAACGGGTTGTGATTTGAGTCGCGATGCGGCGGCGCGGAGAAGAGTTCGGAACTGTGTACTGTATAACCCTCTTTCGGCGTAGACTTTTGGGATAGGGACATCCGTGTCGAGAACTGCGATGTGGAGTTTTTGGGGTTGCGGGGCCATTTGCGACTGTGTTGTTGATCCTGTTTCGCTGTTCTTGGCTGCGCAGTAGGATTTTCAAGTAATCTCCTCGATTCCTGGGTTGATTTGACCTGGTTTGAAAGATTTGAAGGAAAGAATGAATTTGAAGTTTATTCAGGGCAAAAAGTTAGTCACAGTTAACGTGGGGCTCGGAATAAACTGGTGTCAATATCTTATCGTATCGTGGGGATAGAATTTCCTCTTTAGGAAGTCTGAGGCGCTTCGTGGCAGAGAGGTTAGCATGGCTATTTGGTATATTATTGTCTTGATCAGTATAGTATAGTTGTTTAAGCTGGATGGGTTATGGGTGTAGAAAAATATTAGTATATTAAACCCTAAGGTAGATCAGGAAGATAAGTTCTTATGGATCGTGCTAAGGACTTCCAGTGAAATCTAGACTAATTAAATAAAATTCACAAGCTAATTCCTATTAATCGAGTGGGGCAATTGATGTTACTACTCTGGATCCATTCAGACAGTTGAATATCTACTTTCCCCAGGTAATGGCCAGCGATCTACTTCACTCGGAAGCCCCCGATCCCAATTCTCCTCTTTAATACCCACCAGACACACGAGATATACTACAGGAAGCCTCATGATAATTCTTCGAGCAAGCTATCGTCTGCAACTAAATCAATGTACTTACCAATCGGTCATAATGGCCAGTCCCATGGTGTGATTCCCCATCACCAACTCGCAATGATCGGCCACCATCACAACATTAGCCCCCGCGGATTGCGCCATCCCTGTCAAACCAACCACTCTGGCTGCTGCTGCATCCAAGACTTCGTCCCAAGATTGTAGCTTATCCGCTCATGTCTCCGTCGGCGTCATCGTCCTATAAAATGGAAATGATCGTTGGTTTCCCTTGTCCCTCAGAGGTCGAAACTTCCGTGTTGACAGGGGTTAAATACCTGCTCCTTTCCTCTGTTTCTACTCGACGGTTTTCATTTTTTTGTTCAGCAAATTTTTCTGCAAAGGAATTGAATATTTCATTGTTATCTTATCATTATGGCACCTGCTGTCGCCGACGCTCTTCCAACAGCTCCTCACAACCTTTCTGTGCCTACGGATATCTTCCCCGATGGTCTGAAGACTACTGGACAACACCCGCCTCTCTACGACCAGATCGCCCCATTTGATAAATTCCCTAAAGAAATCACTGGGAAAACAGTCTGGAAGCCTGAAGATTACAGCAACAACCCGGAAAAATGGACCTATGCCTTCTCCCCAGAGGAGATCGAGGAACTCAGCACAGCCTCGGATAACTTCATGGCGGCCAAAATTCCGCTAACAGGGATCACCAAAGTGAGTTAGATTCAATTCCGCTCTTGGCCCCGCTAACCACGTAGAACAACTTTGTCCTTCCTAAACTGGGAGGCTACCTTGCTGAATTGCGCGAGGACCTCATCAACGGCAAGGGTTTCATTCTGTTCAAGGGTTTCCCTGTTGAGAAATGGGGAAACCACAAGTGTGCTGTCGCCTATATGGGTCTGGGCACTTATCTCGGTTACTTTGTTAGCCAGAACTCTCGTGGACATGTTCTGGGACATGTGAAGGATCTTGGCGAGGACTCAGCGCAGATTGATAAAGTTCGCATCTATCGTACCAATGCTCGGTATGTTGTTCCTTGATTTGATATGAACAAGAACTAACCGGTCTAGGCAATTCTTCCACTCAGACGACTCCGACGTCGTCGGACTGCTCTGCATCGCCAGAGCCCTCGAGGGAGGCGAATCAGACATTGCCTCATCGCACCATGTTTACAATACCCTTGCCAAAGAGCGTCCCGATGTCCTCAAGACCCTCACTGAGCCAATCTGGTACTTCGACCGTAAAGGCGAAACTAGCCAAGGCCAGGACGAATACATCCGCACCAGCGTGGTGTATCTCGAACGTGGCGAAAACCCTCGCGTCTACACCAAGTAAGCTCCCAACCCCCAAGATCAGACCGTCAATACTAACCTCCCCAGATGGGACCCCTACTACGTCCGCTCTCTTTCCCGCTTCTCCGACGCTGGAATCATTCCCCCACTCTCCCCCGCCCAACACGAAGCCATCCAAGTCCTCGAGGATACCTGCATGAGACTGTCTCTCCACATGGTCCTCGAAGTCGGCGACATCCAGTTCCTCTCTAACTCGCATGTCCTTCACTCTCGTACCGCCTACAAGGACCATGCTCCTCCTGCTCCTCGCAGGCACCTCATGAGATTGTGGCTTGCGACTCCAGAGAGCGAGGGGGGCTGGAAGTTGCCATTCTGGGATAGCAATGAGAAGAAGCGCGGTGGGATTCAAGTTGACAATCAGCGCCTGTTTGCCCACTGGATGCCGAGTAATCTTTAGCTGATTGAGTTCTGTTTTGTCTTATATCCTGTTTTTATTTATCTATTGGGTTACTTTTGTTAAATAGCATAATGAGTCTAATGAATTGAGATGTGTCTATTGACTGGGTTTCTACCATACATTAGTATAATGCAAGAATCATAATAATTACTGGTTTCCACAACGTTCCCTGCCATTCCAGCTTACCTATTTCGGCTGGCGCTATAATTTGTAGTAACATTACGATAAAGTTGTGATGCCTATATAGCACTGGTAATATAGGACTCCAAAGTTCCTTCAACATCGGAACACCGAATGTTGGTCTATGGAATCTCACTCAGAATGATGTAGGAAGAAGTGAAAACTCTCCTGGGTAATCACTCATCCTGGATGCGATGCAGACTAGGTACCAGGGGTTTAAAAGTGAATGAATAATGGCGGAGTCATAATAGGCACCAAGTGTCAACTACCTTCCTTCTCCTTTGTACTGTACCAGCCATCTCCTTTACAAGATACCTGTCACATTCTCGTGCATTATTGCCATCAGTATTCGACGAGATGGAAAAGGCCCATCAAACCAGACATCGCGACATCGTCAAACAACTGCATAAACGGGTCGAAAATCTTTACACGGAGTTCATTTCAATTGCCCATCTCCACGACCTTGGCATTCAAGCTTCACAGGTCACCCTTGGTGAAACTGGAATCTTCAATTTCAGTCCATGCTTTTTCGAGCCTCAACAGCCCGGTCTCTTTGATCGATACCCGATTGATCCTAACGGAGAACGCGAGATTCCAATACTTGATGACAGGCCAAGTTGGGATCGTTGTCTCAAGGGAGTACTAGCTTCAGATGAAGGTAGTAGAGTTGACGAAGAGAAAGTATTTGAATACGCAAGATCCGGCTACGAAGACGAAGTAAGGATGATAAGGCCCGATGATAGTTCTCGGCGCTCTGACGAAACTCAACTCTATATGGATGCTGTAATTTCGGCTTCTAAATTGGGGACGGACAAAAAATATTTTACCCTTGAAGATCTAAGTCCTTTACGTGCACAGTTTAGGTATGTATGTACCTTACTTACTATGGTGTGATTGTGAAGGAAGTAAAGGGTGTATTTGTTTGTATACCTAACGTGTTAGTATCTAACAATTTCCAGAACCAAAGATAAAAAGGGAGACCCGGCGACGTATGGGCCTTCGTTGCTTACTTGGGGGGGGGATTATATGGAGAACCGAAGACTGTCGCGAAGACATCAAGATGGAAGATCCTGTCCCTCATGCGGTTCTCACGAACTGGGTTGAGTTTGACGCGAGTCTTGCCGAAGATTGTCTGACACTTTTCGAGCTTAAATCTATTGTGAGGTTTTATTGTAAGACGGTCTCGCCGAAAAACCTGGGAAAAGCATAGAATTCAGCCGGTATGTTCAGCGTTCTACTGAGTCGAGTCCAGCTTCTCTTGCCTTGTGACAGCCAGCCAGGCTAGGACTTGCTTGGTATAACTACAACATCTATTCTGGGTATAAGTTTCTGATCCTAACATTTTTATAGGTACTGTTACTTGCTTATACGGGCCTAAAACATGGCAGGATTATTCAAGCGCATTATGATTATGATTACGATGGTGGCAGATTGACTCTGCGATTCTCTAAGCTTTTTAGCTTTGAAGATGAGAATACTGCGCCGATTGAGCTTTTCGCTCGGTACTATCTAAGTGAACCTGTTGGGTCTACTTTCTAAGCTACGGGTTTATACGGTGGATGATAACTTGTTTCATGAATGGTATCTGTCGTGGTTTTCCCAAATTCGTATACCCTCTGGCCAGTATATTTAACCTGGCCTAGTCGAGCTTCTGTGGTTGTTGATAGCTAGCTTTAGAATTTCTGTTTGTGTCAGCTTATAAAGATTTATTTTGCCAAAGAATACAAACATGACCTTTTATATGGCAATACCGAAAATACTAGCTATGATTCTTGAATCATATTACTTGGATTTCCAGTCAACCTCGCACGGCACCAGGATACGCGTAATCGTCACTATCAGTCACTAACTATTATCTGTTGAGGTGGCGATGAATCTCAGCAGGGGCACCAATTGAGCCTGATGGACATGTTCTTCCTTTCCGAATTAGTAGATAACCTGATGTTTACGACGATCTCCTGTACACATTCATGAATGTTCAGGATATCACCGTGTTTTACGGGCCAAGGATTGCTGTAATATAGAGCCTGGAAAAATTAACTTATAATTATGCTATCTGCGTGCAGTCTAATTTCGCAGCCATACCATATGAGCTCGAGCCTGCTTATTCGCAGCATAATCTGTCGCATAATCGCGATTATGTGCCTGAAATTTACAAATATCAAACCTAGATCTACACTGTGGATAATAGTTGTTTAATACTACTAACATGCTAAGCATCAGGTGTAATTCAAATGGGGAACAAGCTTCATTTTGTATTAAAGATTTGCCGGCCACCGAGGCCTGGAAGAGAAGTACACTGAATAGAAGACAAAAAAACCCCGATATATGAAAGCTCACCAGTGCCGTTAAAAACCTCAGTTGAGGAAGAAAGGTACACTGGTATGGAAGTTCGAAAAGAAAAGAGGCCTTTATTCGTCTGTTCATACCTACCTACTAGTCTTTAGTCAGCCTTTAGCTCATTCGCAGCTGGTGTTTGCCTATTGGTAGATGATGTGTCGCTTTCACGATTGACACCGGCTCCTGGTCATACCTATTCAAGGCTTGATGCGTTGGATCTGCTCCGTAACTTCAAGGCAGTAGATAACCACAATAGTAGCGAGGTCCTCCATATTGTGAGGATCATCAATAACAAAAGGTCCGTCCATATTCTTGTATTTTTAAAAAGCTATCTGGACCGCCTCTGTTCTGGAGATAGTCGACATAACCCTGGTCGTATGTCGCAACACAAAGATATATCTCGTAGGCGTCTTGTGCGATTAGCAATCGCCTTTATAAATTAGCGTATATACAGTGAGCAAGAACACAGGGCTCTCCTTACAGAGGAAGGTGACTCTTTCTCTCGTTTTCCTCCTTCGTCTCATGGATAATCCAAGCCACAATTTCAGCGGACTTGAACAGTGTACAAACTAAACTGGTTTAAACGGCGTGCGCCAAGAGCTCCATCGCAGGCAATTCCCGGAATGTTCAAGGTGAGGGCTTCCAGAAACCCTAACAACGGGATATTCACTATCTGTTCATCGCACGTTGGTTCTAAGGGAGGGAAAGGTGCATCTTCAGCGCATGTCTGATCTGACCCGATGCTGTATCGTCTCTGGAACCGGAAGATTCGGATGGGCCTCGAGGTACCCTTCGATTCAATCTAGGCTGTAGCGAAACCCTCGATGTACACGGACTGGTATCTTCGTACCATCAAGCAAGTCATCATCCACGTCAAGGATAGTACCTAAGACAAGAAAGAATCTTGGAAGAACTAGATAAGAACCAGTATAGGAAGGTAATTGATTGAGACGTGTCTATTGACCGGGTTTCCTCGCGTAAGCACTCCGATGTCAGATTAGGTAGGTACGTAGATACGTCCTGGGTGGCTCCTTCCCGATTAGGGCTACGCTTGCCGTCCATTTAAGAGTGAAGACTCCCTCCCTCCCCCCCCTTCCTCCCTCATGACACCTTCTCCTTCTCTTCAAGCCGCCGCAATGTCTACCAGGTAAGTGCTCCTGTCAAAATACACTTGATCCGGAATTAATAAGTCATGACACAGTGCTGCCGGCTTCAAGCGTCCGGGGGGTGATCCCCCTGAAGAACCCTCCTCCCGCCTACCTTTCTGCCCCCGGTGTGGGAGTAAATCCCACCCGGGCGAATGCCGCCCAAAATGCCCTGGATGTGGAAAGCGGCACGCAGGTGCGTGCAAGGCCTACTGCACAATTTGCAGAGGCCGAGTGGGCCACACTTGGGCCCATTGCCCTCGGCGCCGGCGCCAGCAACACCAGCAGCAGCAGGGCATTTTCATGAATCGCCCCGATTTTCGCGGGGCTACCTTTAACTTCTCTTCCCTATTTACTCCTGCGCAGGCCGTCCTCCCTGCTGCCGCCGCTGCCACGCCTGCCCTGGGTTCTGCCCAGGTAGCGCCGCCTGCTCTCCTCCTCCTACCACCGCCCCCGCCACCACCACCACCACCAACGAACTGGCCCGTGGCCAGGAGGTGTGCCGTGCCCTCCCTCCCGTTCCCTCTTCTCTCTTTCCTCCTTCTTCCCACCGGGCCCCTGTCGCTCAATCTCTACGTCGCCTTCCCCCCGACCTTTGGGCGCCGACTGCGTCGCGGCGTTCGTATCCGTCCTCACAGAAAGTGATTGTTTGAAATGGTTGTATAATTAATATG
The DNA here is from genome assembly GCA_003589665.1 of Aspergillus sclerotialis. Taxonomy (NCBI): domain Eukaryota; kingdom Fungi; phylum Ascomycota; class Eurotiomycetes; order Eurotiales; family Aspergillaceae; genus Aspergillus; species Aspergillus sclerotialis. The sequence continues at coordinate 428 of MVGC01000328.1, read as the reverse complement.
TATATTTATATTGTTGTGTGGTCAGAATCTCTCCAATGAATCAATGCTTCTATTACGGTTCTTCTGTAGCTTACTCAATGTAAACCATCACGGTGATGAATTCCGGTGTTATTTAGCCAACGGGTATTGTCAATCAAAGATCGTTTTTGTAGTAGCATTACTGTAGAGAACGAGATGGCGGTTGTTGGCGGTTAGCTTTAGTATTTTATATTTTTATCAGTTTATAAAGATTTACATTGCTAAAGTATATCCGAATAAACGCAATTTAATATAAAACATGCTAACCTAAAACCAATCTATCCAGAATGAACCCTCCTTTATAATAAACCCACCTCTAACCCTACTTCCTTCTAAGCCCCCTTCCCCCAGCCAAATAATAACCCCCAACAGCCAACGCAGCACCTAGAGCCATAGTTGTGTAACTAATG